>CAUYLG010026946.1:0-271674 GCA_963573385.1 Cacajao melanocephalus
AAAGAAGGGCATTACATAATGGTAAAGGGATCAATGCAACAAGAAAAGCTAACTGTCCTAAATATATATGCACCCAATACAGTAGCACCCAGATTCACAAAACAAATTCTTAGAGACCTACAGACTTAGACTCCCACACAATAATAGTAGAAAACTTTAACATCCCACTGTCAATGTTAGATCAACGATACAGAAAATTAACAAGGATATTCAGGAGTTGAACTCAGCTCTGGACCAAGCAGACCTAATAGACATCTACAGAACTCCCCACCCCAAATCAACAGAATATATATTCTTCTTAGCACCACATAGCACTTATTCTAAAACTGACCACATAATTGGAAGTAAAACATTCCTCAGAAAATGCCGAAGAATGGAAATCATAACAAAAAGTCTCTCAGACCACAGTGCAATCAAATTGGAACTCAGGATTAAGAAACTCTCTCAAAACTGCACAACCAAATAGAAACTGAACAACCTGTTCCTGAATGACTACTGGGTAAATAATGAAATTAAGGCAGAAATAAGTAAGTTTTTTGAAACCAGTGAGAACAAAGACACAATGTATCAAAATGTCTGGGACACAGCTAAAGCAGTGTTAAGAGGGAAATTTATAGCAACTAAATGCCCACTGGAGAAAGCAGGAAAGATCTAAAATCGACACCCTTACATCACAATTAAAAGAACTGGAAAAGCAAGAGCAAACAAATTCAAAAGTTAGCAGAAGACAAGAAATAACTAAGATCAGAGCAGAACTGAAGGAGCTAGAGACATGAAAAACCCTCAAAAAAATCAGTGAATCCAGGAGGTGGTTTTTTGAAAAGATTTATAAAACAGACCACTAGCCAGACTAATAAAGAAAAGAGAGAATAATCAAATAGACACAATAGAAAGTGATAAAGGGAATATCACCATTGATCCCACAAATAAAAAATACCATCAGAGAATACTATACACATCTCTATGCATTAAACTAGAAAATCTAGAAGAAATGGATAAATTCCTGGACACATACACCCTCCCACGACTAAACCAGTAAGAAGTTAAATCCCTGAATACACCAATAACAAGTTCTGAAATTGAGGCAGTGATTAATAGCGCACCTACCACAAAAAAAAAAAAAAAAAAAAAAAAAAAAAAGCCCAAGACCGGATGGATTCACAGCCAAATTCTAACAGATGTACAAAGAGGAGCTGATACCATTCCTTCTAAAAAAGTATTCCAAGCAATAGAAAAAGAGAGACTCCTCCCTAACTCATTTTATGAGGCCAGCATCATCCTGATACCAAAACCTGGCAGAGACAGCAAAAAAAGAAAATTTCAGGCCAATATCCCTGATGAACATCGATGCAAAAACCATCAATAAAATACTGGGAAACTGAATCCAGCAGCACATCAAAAAGCTTATTTATCACGATCAAGTCGGCTTCATCCCTGGGCTGCAAGGCTGCTTCAGCATATACAAACCAATAAACATAATGCATCACATGAACAGAACCAATGACAAAAACCACATGATTATCTCAATAGATGCAGAAAAGACCTTTGATAAAATTTAGCACTTAAACAAATTTGCAAGAAAAAAACAACCCCATCAAAAAATGGGCAAAGGATATGAACAGATACTTCTCAAAAGAAGACATTTATGTGCCAACAAACATATGGAAAAAAGCTGATTATCACTGGTCATTAGAGAAATGCAAATCAAAACCACAGTGAGATACCATCTTATGCCAGTTAGAAAGGTGATCATTAAAAAGTCAGGAAACAAAGATGCTGGAGAGGATGTGAACAAATAGGAAAGCTTTTACACTGTTGGTGGGAGTGTAAATCAGTTCAACCATTGTTGACAACAGTGTGTTGATTCCTCAACTATCTAGAACTAGAAAGACCATTTGACCCAGCAATCCCATTACTGGGTATGTACCCAAAGGATTATAAATCATTCTACTGTAAAGACACATGCACATGTATGTTTATTGCAGCACTATTCACAATAGCAAAGACTTGGAACCAACCCAAATGCCCATCAATCATAGACTGGACAAAGAAAATGTGGCATATATACATCATGGAATACTATGCAGTCATAAAAAGAATGAGTTCATGTCATTTGCAGGGACGTGGATGAATCTGGAAACCATCATTCTCAGCAAACTAACACAAGAACAGAAAACAAAACACAACATGTTCTCACTTATAAGTGGGAATTGAACAATGAGAACACATAGACCCCGGGAGGGGAACGTCACACATCAGGGCCTGTCAGGAAGTGGGAGGCTAGGGGAGAAATAGTATTAGGGAGAATTATCTAATGTTGATGATGAGTTGATGGGTGCAGCAAACCACCGTGGCACGTGTATGCCTATGTAACAAACCTGCATGTTCTACACATGTATCCCAGAACTTAATTATAATAAAAAAGAAATAAGAAATAAGTAATGCAAGTAGTATTTCCAGGCTTAAATGAGGAATCACTCATCTCAAAAAAAAGTTAAGGGATGAATTTATAATTTTAAGAATTCCTGAAAAAGAAATATTGAAGAAGTAACACAATTTCTACATTACCTCTTTCAGAAAATAAGAGAAATAACACTGCAGTTATTTTTATAAAGTTAATATTACCTTGATACCAAAACTAAGCAGAGTACAAAAAAGGCATAGATGCAAAAATCTTTATGAAAATATTACTAAGTAGTAATCAACAATGTAGACTTTTCCCGTGACCATGTGGGAATTGTTCTAGGGATGCAAGACTGGCTCAGTATTCAAATAAATCAGTCAGCGTAACCCGCTATGTTAACAGGCTAAAGAATTAATGCTTATATTAATTGATGCAGAAAAAGCATTTGAAAAATTCAGCACTCTTCACATTAAGATTTCTTAGAAAAATAAGAATAAAGGAAAATTTATTTGACTTGATAAAGAGCATCTACAGAAATACCTATGGCCAGCATTATACTTAATGGTGAAAAGATGAAATGCCTCCCTGGAAGTCTGAAAACAAGCCAAGGATGTCAGCTGTCCCAACTCTTTTTTTTTTTCTTGAGACAAGATCTCACTCCTTTTATCCAGGCTGGAGTACAGTGGTGTGAACACAGCTCACTGCAGCCTTGACTCTGAGCTCAGGTGATCCTCCCACCTCAGCCTCCTGAGTAGCTGGGACTATAGGTACATGCCACTACGCCTAGCTAATTTTTTGTAGTTTTTATAGAGACAGAGTTTCTCTATTTTTCCCAGGCTGGTCTTTAACTCCTGGGCTCAAGAAATCTACCCTCCTCAGCCACCCAAAGTGCTGAGCTGTTCCTACTCTTATTCAATATCATGCTGAAAGTTCTAGTCAGGGTTAAGATTCAAGATAAAGAAGTAAAAGCCATACATATTGGAAAGGAAGAAATGAAACTACTCCTGTTTGCAGATTACATGATTATCTATGTAGAAAATCATGAGAAATGTACCAAGAAAATTTTATAGTAACTAAGTTCAGCAAGGTTGCAAGAGAAAAGATATGCATATAAATAGCAGTTATATTCCATGTTCATGGATTGGAAGAATCAGTATTGTTAAAATGTCCATACTATCCAAAGCAGTCTGTACATTCAGTGCTCTCCCTATCAGTATACAAAGACATTAGCCAAATATATCCTGAGTAAAAAGAAGAAAACTGCAGGGATCACATTATCTGACTTCAAATTATACTACAGAACTATAGCAACCAAAATAGCACAGTACTGACATAAAAGCAGACACATAGACCAATGGAACAGAGTAGAGAACCCAGAAACAAATTCATACATCTACAGTGAACTCATTTTAGACAAAGGTGCCAAGAACACACATTAGGGAAAGGACAATCTCTTTAAGAAACGGCACTGGGAAAACTGGATATCCTTATGCAGACAGATGAAACTAGCCCTGTCTCTCTCCATATACAAAAGTCAAATCAAAATGGATTAAAGGCTTAAATCTAAGACCTCAAACTATGAAACTAATAAAAGGAAAAATTGGATAAACTCTCTAGGATATGGGAGTGGGCAAAGATTTCTTGAGTAATACCCCATAACCACAGGCAACCAAAGTAAAATGGACAAATGGCATCACATCAAGTTAAAAAGCTTCTGCACAGAACAGGAAACCAAGTGATGAGACAACCCACAGCATGGGGGGAAAATATCTGCAAATTGTCCATCCATCAGGGATTAATAACAAGAATATATAGGGAGCCCAAACAACTCTATAGAAAAATCTAGTAATCTGATTGAAAAATGGGAGAAAGATCTGAGTAGACATTTCTCAAAAGAAGCCTACAGATAGTGGATAGATATTTGAAAAGGTGCTCAATATCACTGATCATCAGAGAAATGCAAATCAAAACTACAATGAGATATCATCTCACCCCAGTTAAAATGGGTTTTATCCAAAAGACCAGCAATAATAAATACTGGTGAGAATGTGGAGAAAAGGAAACCCTCTTACATTGTTGGTGGGAATATAGATTAGTACAGCCACTATGGGAAACATTTTGGAGGTTTCTCCACAAAAAACAGACAGACAAACAAAAACTGAAAATAGAACTATCACATGATCTAGCAATCCACTGCTAGGTATATCCCCAAAGAAAGGAAATCAGTATGTTGAAGAGATATCTGCACTCCCATATTTATTGCTATACTATTCGCTATAGTCATGATTTGGAAACAACCTAAGTTGTTTCCATCAACAGATAAATGGATAAAGAAAATGGATTTGGAAACAACCTAAGTTGTTTCCATCAACAGATAAATGGATAAAGAAAATGGAGTCCATATACCCAGTGGAGTACTGTTTTGCCATAAAAAAGAATGAGATCCATTCATTTGCAACAACATGGATGGAACTGGAGGTCATTATGTTAAGTGAAATAAGCCAGGCACATAAAAGCATGCGACACATATTCTCACTTACTTGTGGAAGCTAAAAATTAAAACAATTGAACTCATGAAGATAGAATAGAATGTTGGTTACCAGAGGCTGGGAAGGGTGGTGGGGGGGGCAGTAAGGGGAAAGTGGAGATGGTTAATGGCTACAAAAAAATAGAAAGAATGAATAAGATCTAGTATTTAATAGCTTAGCAGTGTGACTGTAGTCAATAATAATGTAATTGCACATTTAAAAATAACTAACTAAATATAATTGGATTGTTTGTGACACAAAGAATAAACGCTTGAGGGAAATGGTCACTCCATTTACCTTGATGGGATCATTATACATTGTATGCTTGTATCCATGTCTTCTACACTCATAAATATATGCAACTACTGTGTACCCACAAAAATTTAAAATTTAATGATAAAAATTAAGTGTATATCTACATACTACCAATGAGCACTTGGACACTAAAATCAAAAATAAAATTAATTTAAAGTTGCTCAAAAAAATAACACAGTTGTCAATCTAACTAAACATATATTGGATCTTATATGCTGGAAACTGTAAAATGCTAATGGAAGAGGTCAAAGAAGTTCCTTATAAATGGAGAGACATACTCTATTCCTGGACAGACAGGAAGACTCAGAATTGATAGAGATGCCAGTCCTCCCCAAATGAATATACAGGTTTAATGTAATTTCTGTTAAAATCTCAGTCTTTTTCTAGATACAGACAAGTTCATTCTAAAATATAAATGGAAAGGCAAAGGAAATATAATAACTAAAACAATTATGAAAAGGAAGAATGAAGTCATAGTAATTAGTCTGCTTGATATCAAATGTACTAATTTACATTATTGTGGCTTTATTATATAGTCACAATAATAAAGACTGTGTGGTGTTGGTGAAGGAATAGAATCATAATTTAATGGGACAGAAGATAGAACCGAGAAATAGATCCACAAGTATACTCAACTGATTTTTGACAAAAGCAATTCAATTTGAAAGCAGTCCAATGGAGGGAAGATAACCTTTTCACTAAATGGTCCAGGAGCAAGTGGACAACCAGTGGTATGCAACCTAACCTCAACCCGAACCCCAAACTTTATACAAAAAATTAACCCCAAATAAATCAGAGACTGAAATGGAAAACATAAAGCAATAAAACCTTTAGGGAAACAGAAAATTTTCCAAATATAGAGCTAGGCAAAGAGACATCAAAGCAAGATCCCTGAAAAAGAAAAAGTGATGAATTTGACACCATCAAAATGAAAATTGTTTTATTTGTGAAAAAGCCTGATAGAGGATGAAAGGACAAACTACGGAGAAAATATTTGCAGACTCTGCATCTAAAAAAGGACTGGTATGTAGAATATACAGGGACTGTCAAAACTCCTGAGTGAAGAAAAAGCAAACCATTCAGTTGGAGTGTGAACTAAAGACAGGGACAGAGGGACAGATGTTCCACTGAAAAGGGTATATGGATGGCAGATATGCACATAAAAAATAAGTTCAGCCCCATTAGCTCTAGGGAAATTGAAATGAAAACCACAATGAGATGTCATTCGCCTATTAAGATGGCTAAAGTAAAAAATAGTGACAACACTAAGTGATGGTAAAAATTCAGTGAAACTGGATGTCTTATCCATTGCTGATGGGATTGTCTTGCATTCTAGAAAATGGTTCCTAAGAAACTAAACATGCAGCTCATACCATCTGGCAGAGGTACACAGAGAAGTGAACAATTCACACAAAAGCATGTATGTGGATGTTTATAGCAAATCTGTCTAACTAGCCAAAAACTAGAAATGATCCAGAAGTCTTTGAGTGGTTAGACAGGCTGTGATACATTTCATGGAATACTACTGAGCATCAGAAAGAATTGATTATTGACATATATAACAATCTTGAGAATTATGCTGAGTGAAAAAGTCAGTCATAAAGTATCACATACAGTGATTCCATTTATATAACATTCTTTTAAAAATTATTTTGATTTTATTTTGAGACAGCGTCTCACTGTCATCCAGGCTACAGTGCAATGGCACAATCTCTACTCACTGCAACCTCTGCCTCCTGGGCTCAGATGATCCTCCTACCTCAGCCTCTTGAGTAGCTTGGATCCCAGGCACACACCACCACACCTGGCTAGCCCACCACCATACCTGGCCAGTTTTTTTTTTGTATTTTTTGTAGAGATGGCATTTTACCACATTGCCCAGGCAGGTCTCGAACTCCTGAGCTCAAGTGATCCACCTGCCTTGGCCTTCCGAACAAAGTGCTGGGGTTACAAGCAGTACCACTGCGCCCAGCCTTATATAATCTTCTTGAAATGACAAAATTATAGAAATAGAGGACAGATTTGTAGTTGCCAGAGATTAAGAAAAGGGTTGGGGGGAATGGTTGGAAAGGAACCAGGTATGACTATACAAGGGCAACCTGAGGGACCCTTGTGCTGAAGAAAATGTTTGTATCTTGACTGTATCAAGTTATCATGGTGTACTATAGTTTTGCAGGATGTTATCATTGATAAAATATAGGTAAAGGGTACATGGGATCTCTCTATTCTTTCTTTTAACTGCATGTGAATCTACGTTATTGACATATATAACAACCTTGATGAAAATTATGCTGAATGCAAAACTGTGATAAAAACACAGTTTTTTTCTTAATCATGCATCATCTCCTCCCCAGCAATGATCATTGTTACTATCTTACTGTGTAGGAATAGTGCAGACTATAGCTTCTAGTGCAAAACTCTCTGGGTTTAATTCCCAGTTCTGTGATGTCTCAGCAGGGTGTCCTTAGGCAAATTGCTTTACCTTTCTATTATCAGTTTTCTCATTTTTAATACAGGGAGCAATAATTTTAATGCTAACAATACTTCTCTCATAGGGTTATTATAAGTATTAAATAAATTTTAACATGTAAAAGAACAGATTCTGACAGTCATATGTGTTCACATAAGTAGTATTGGTAGTGGTGATGGTGGTGGTTGCTGTATTACCTTTTGTTATTATTCTTTTAACACAGTTGCCATGACATGTATACATTCGCACATTCTGTTTTTCTCTTAAGCCATATTGTTTTTAACAATTAATAAGATTGGAATCAAGAATAAAGAACTTTGGCAAACCCTCTGCCCTGCCAACTCCCAAATTTACAACTGAAATGTCACAGTTCAAAAAAACGTTTTAAGTTACTGCCTAAACTTAATTTTTTAAAAAATTTCTTGCTTTCATCTCTAGTTTTTAGCCAGAACTACTGGACTGGAGTTGTTTCGCCCCACCCACTTAGCTGCGTGGTGCCCTGGGGGTTCAAGCAGAACTTTGTCCCAGACACTGCTTTGGGAAGCACAAAGGCTGAATGCTTACAGCCATTCTGGAGACATTTCTAACATGATTGAATGGCGATATCTTTGGGAATGTGTCTCTACACAATCAGATCTGCAGAGCCCCAGTCACCATCTGTTGAAATACTTCATCTAGAATTGAACTATACTCCTTAGAAGGCAGTTGAGTGACATGTTTAGCCTCTCCATTTCAAGGCTTTGGATTTTGTAATTCTCCAAAATGAAAAAAATAAAATAAAATAAAGCAGAGCCCAGATTCTATTTATGACAAGTAATTTGGGGCTGCCTTCTTTATGTCCAAAGCATAATTTAGGACACTGTTAGTAGTTTTGAGTCATTTATGTGAATTAAGGTAATTTCATGCTGTCTTGAGAATTCTTGTGTAATATAATGAGGGAAATAACAGCCCTCTTTGTGAGTTTCACCATCCAAGATTCAAATCAGAGATAAATTTAAAATAAATTGAAGTTTTCTCTGTGGCAAATGCAAAGACTAAAATAAGCTAGACAAGGCTAGATGGTATAGGCAAGGTGTATCATTTGTAACTCTTATTTCAAAGATAAAACTGTTATTACTTTTTAAGCTTTGAGTAATTGAATAATCACATATTAGGTAAGTAAAAAGCCTACCCGAGACCTTCCCCAAGCCATTTATAATCTAAACTCAGGCTCTCTTTTGCTTTGGATTTGCTGTTGGAAAGTATCTTTGCTGTGATTAAGGAAGAAATACTCGAGAGTGTGTAACTCTGTCTTTGGGCTCCTTGCTTTTTTTTTTAAACAAATTTCTTATTTTTGTTTCCGGATTGCAGCCATAACACGAAAACAACATCTTGGTTAGACCCTCGGTGCCTGAACAAGCAGCAGAAGCCTCTGGAAGAGTGTGAGGATGATGGTAAGGGGCAGACAGGTCTTGGGTTAAGTGAATTGGGGGCAGTGTTCACATGTGCAAATTTTAAAGAGCCGTAGCCAGGTCAGTCGGGTCTTAGATTGAGTTTTTAAAAGGCAATCCAATTTCTGCTAAATGGACTTTCATTTACAAAAGCAGGAGGAAAGTCAGAATTGTTTCAAGAGAGCAATTTGTTTACACATAAAGACAGATGCATACTAGTATCTCCATTAGAAGCAGAACATTCAGAAACTATTCAAATGAAGATATATCCTCTGTCTTCAGGAAGTTAGAGAAAATTTTAGAAGTTCTCTAGGAATACAGAAACCAAAGATGCTCTGGTTACTCACACATTCGCAACCATAACCCTATCTTATAAAAGTCTTAGGGGGAAAGGTTGGGAGTTTTTCTTGAACTCTACATATTTCATAACTCTGTTACTTCCCTAGTCTTGGAGGTAGCGGAGACAGATCTAGACATGTTTGAGAATCTCTGTGTAACTTACAGTATACCCACAATATATGATAAGTGTATTCTTTTGAGACAGAGTTTGTAGCGTTACCTAGAGCACCACTCTCCCTATTAATCTTGGAAATGAACTAACTGGCTGTAAGAGCTTTTGTTGAAAAAATTCATTTCAAGGCTTTGGGTTTTCTAATTACTTCTCCAAAATGAAAAAAATAAAGTAAAACAGAGCTAGTGTATCCCTTTTTCATTACACAGACATCTATATCAAGTTCTACCAAAATTACTTTTCGATGCCGAAGAATGAAAAGGGAAATGGTTTGCTTTGCTTTGCTACTCATTATTCAGTTCTGGTATGTGAATTGGTAGTAGAATTATTAAATATGTATTTTACTGTAAGATAACAGAACTTTACTAATTTGTCCTATAGTGAAGAATTGTTGTATATGTAAACTTGAAGATTTTTTGAAAATGCAAGAGAGTTTTTTAAAGTATAATACTGACAAAACCTTGTACTTCATGATCTTGCTATTATACATGGTTTGCAGATTACATTAAATGACAGAATATTGTGTCGGTATTTATCTGAGTTACTTCAAATGGAAATACAAGTCCTTCTAAGTTCAAAGACATGACCGAGAATCTTGTTTTATTTTGGTTGCTTTGTTTCATTCCTAAAGAAGGAATGAACAGGTTCAGTCAGCTCTGGTATTTTGTGTGCTTGCTTGCGAGAGAATGGACTGTGCTGATTATTTTAGTATTCTGTTTAACATATGATACTTGTTGAATATCCCTTATCCCAAAATTTGAGTCCATAATGCTCCAAAATTGGCCAGGCACAGTGTGGCTCACACCTGTAATCCCAGAACTTTGGGATGCTGAGGCGGGAGGATCACTTGAGCCCAGTAGTTCGAGACCAGCCTGGGAAACATGGTGAGACCTTCAGTCTACAAATAATAAAATGAAAATTAGCTGGGCATGTTGGCATGTGCCTGTGGTCCCAGCTACTTGGGAGGCTGAGGCAGAAGAATCACCTGAGCCCAAGAGGTTGAGGTTGCAGAGAACTATGATTGTGCTACTACACTCCAGCCTGGGTAACAGAGAGAGACCCTGTCTTAAAAGAAATAAACGAAACAACAACATGCTCCAAAATCCAAAACTTTTTGAGTATTGCCACGATGCTCAAAGGAAATTCTCACTGGAACATTTTGGAGCTTGTATTTTTGGATTAGGGATGCTGAGTCAGTAAATGTGTTACACAAGTATCTCCAAATCTGAAAATATGCAAAATTTGAAATTGATTCTGACTGTTTTGGATAAGGACTACTCAACCTGCACATAAGTAACCAGTTTTCAAAAATCAGAACATAAAACACATTCAACCCTAAAACTTCATGGAACAATAATTTATTCATTATTTGATGCCCTATGATTTGGAAAGCAATTTAGACATTCATTACCATAAGGTTTTCAATGTCAATATCCTTTTTGTAATTATTCTGGAAATGTATAAAAATGCCTGTTAATATAATTTTATAAATCATAGAATACTGCAGTATTTTTTACTGAGCAAAACTCTGTGTAGAGTAAAAGTATTGAGTGGAATTAACATTTTGTTACCAAATCTAGCAATTTTTAATTCTTAAAATTCTTTTGTGTTAATGTTATTTCCTTTCAAACAAGAATGTATTCATATCAAATGCAGTTAGTTTAGTAATTATCTCTTTAATATTAGAATTCACATATTCTGTTTCTAGTAGAAATTCTATGTATATCTGTTTGCCTGTAAACACAAACAGTATAAATGTATAATCAGATTATAAGTATCAGTTTGTATTTTCTGTTTCCAGTTAATGCAAAGCTGCCTTGTTACTGTGTTTATATTATAACACAAAGCAGAAAAACATATTGGTTGCAAATATTATCCCTGTATTTGTTTCTGTTCTCTGTTAGTGAATGACTCCTTCTGTCGTTGCTGTGTCCGATTCAGTTAGCAGCCCTCAACCTTGCCATTGAACTCCGGACCAATATTTTAATCCACTTGATTGATAACGTCAGCTGGTTGTCTCAGAGACTTCAGACTCAGTCATATTAAAACCAAACTGATGATCTTTCCCCCAAAATCTGGTCCTCTCTGTTTCCTGTCTCCATTCATGGTAAATTCATGCATACTCAAAATTCCCCCTCGATCTGTCACTTTTCTTCACACCTATTTCTAAGTTGTAAACCAGCTGAATTCACTTGACATCCTAAATATCTCTGGGATCCATTCACTATTTTTTTCACCACATCTACCATTTTCATCTGGGGTCATGCGCATCTCCCATACAGACTCTTTTCCCTCTCCTTTTTATGTTACACTCGGAGCAATCTTTTAAAATGTAAATATGATTATGTTATCACTGACAACCTCTGCAGGGTCTGCTTAGGAAATGCCAGGTCCATAACTTGCTTCTCTGAGTCCTGTGTGGTCAGCCTCTCTAAATTTTCTCACACTATTTCTCTGCTCTCTGCTCTTCATCCTCACTAGTCCTCATTGAGTTCCTACCTCATGTCAGTTAAATGTACATATTTCTCTCTTAGGATACTCTTACATTTCACAATAGTTATTGAATACTTTCTATATGTCAAGTGCATCCTAGGTATTTCAGATGTGTCAATGATATAACAGATGTTAAACTTTGCATATCCTTCAGGTTATACTTCAGAGAATTTTTCCTTCACTTTGCCCCCAAAGATATGATTAGGTCACTCATGTAGCTTACTCTATTGAGAACATATCATGGTTTTATTTTTCGTTTTATTTGTGTGAGCTTTGGATTTGTACCCTGTTCTGGAAAACTAGAGATGTCTGATATTGTGTGTGTGTGTGTGTGTGTGTGTGTTTGTGTGTGTGTGTGTGTGTGTTTGAGCTGAAGTCTCCCTGTGTTATGCAGGCTGGAATGCAGTGGCACTATCTTGGCTCACTGGCACCTCTGCCTCCCCATTCAAGTGATTCTCCTGCCTCACCCTCTCAAATAGCTGTGATTACAGGCAAGCGCCACCACGCCTGACTAATTTTTTTGTATTTTTAGTAGAGTTGAGGTTTCACCATGTTGGCCAAGCTGGTCTCGAACTCCTGACCTCAGGTGATCTACCCACCTTGGCCTCCCAAAGAGATGGAATTAGAGGTGTGAGCCACTGCACCTGGACCCTGATTGTGTTCATTTTGACATGTCTGTCACCTAGCACAGTGGCACATCATAGGTCTTGATAAGTAACTACTGAAGAAGTGAACAAGTGCTCCCGTAGACATTAGATAATATCCAAATGGGCATTTTCACAGATGACTTTGTGTAAATCAGATTCTCCTTTTAAGAAAAGGTGTCAATCAAAACTTACTGTTGGCAGTGGGATCATTTTTAAATAAAGAGTTTACAAGGTGTCTAGGCCCATGTTGGTTATTTAGATCATTCATTGATTGATTGGTTCATTCATTCATTCATCAAGAAATATTTAGTATGTAACGTGCAGAAAGCTACACTGGGCAGTGAACCTATGGTGGTGGTGGAAACAGTCTTCATCTCTGTGTTTGTGACGCTTATAGGAGCCACTTGCTCTGTAGCTGGGGAAACATTATGTATGAAATGATTTTTGTGTGCTCGCCTGTGTTTTCTTCTCAGTAATAATAAAATCATTTACTGACAGCAAGAGGAGGTCAAGAATGGAAAGGATTTTGACTTGTTTTGCTCACTGAAATTTTTGAGGACATTT
The DNA here is from genome assembly GCA_963573385.1 of Cacajao melanocephalus. Taxonomy (NCBI): domain Eukaryota; kingdom Metazoa; phylum Chordata; class Mammalia; order Primates; family Pitheciidae; genus Cacajao; species Cacajao melanocephalus. The sequence continues at coordinate 13,363 of CAUYLG010026946.1, forward strand.
TAATTCTAATATTTATGAGCTGCTTGACTTAGAGTGTGTGTGTGTGTGTGTGTGTGTATATGTGTGTGTGTTCACAAAACCAGTAAAACGCTTTTTCCCAGCACTCCTTCAGGGAAGCTTTCAAGACTTCCTTCCTCGATATATTTCATCTTGACATAATTCATCTTTCCAGCACCTTTTTGAAAGACATCAAACTTAGCTCATTATACAGTCTGCATTCTCTATTTGACCTCACCTTCCATTTTTCAAGCAGCACTGTTAGTTGTAAGTTAAATGATGCTTTAATTGTGAGTATAATTGCCTCACTGATTAGAGGATTATTGAAGGATTAAAAGGACTGATATTGAAAGGTCTAACAGCTTTGTTTACTCTCAATAAGGTCTGTAATAAGTGACTTCCCACTTAAGAACATTGAAACCACAAAGGTATTTGTCATCTTTTACAACCAATCAAATCCTATTTTGACATGCAAGGAAATGAGCCATATAATTATTTTGCCAATATCAGCTCTTCCTGTTTTATAATTTACACTGAGGTTGCGAGTTTACTAGCCAAGCCAATGAAATAAGCCACAATGCAGGTAAGGACAAAATAGAGTGATGTGTTTGCTGCTGTTTTCCTGGGGAGATTTCCTACCTTGGTGCTGGTGTCTGAATTTTGCTTTCTCTCTTTTCTGTCTCATTCCTGCTATTCCTTTGGAGAAGAAGGGGTACACACCGAGGAGCTGGACAGTGAACTAGGTAAACCTTCCCTGCCTGCTGCTGCTGCATGACACGTGCATGACATGGCCTGCATGGTTTTTTCCCCAGTGAATTGCTTAATCTCTCTGTTTCTTTAGTTTGCACTCCTCCAATTATGATTTTCTTTCTAGCTTGTCCAGGAAAGGTCAGTCTTACAACCTGCATGTCTGACTGCAGGCATCACACAGAGTTGTAATACATTATGTTTACAAAGAAAATGTCTGAGTGAACTGAGACTAGAATGAGAGTTAGCAAATTGGTGATAAGTAGTCTTGTAAATTGAGGATTGGGAAAGAACCAAAGAGATGTTTGCTGTGTTCCTTGAACTTTGATGTAACCTCAGTCTTATTTCTTTACTGGTTTAGTGTGGATGGTTATTTGAGTAATACAAAAATGCCAAGCAGAACAAACAAAAATCCACGAAGCATTATAGGAGCACTTGCAATAAAAAAAGGTCACTGAAGAATTGAATAGTTGAGTCTTAGGATCGTTATTACATCACAGACTACATGTTGACCTTGCCATTATAGTGAGTGGTTGTTTATATAGTGATGCAGCATCTATATATACTGTTTTTCTTAGAGTTGTGTCAGTGTAAATCAAGTCTTCACTACTCTAGCTATTGTTCTTTGAGAATAATTTGTATTAGCAATGATGCCAAATTCTTGTTTCTTTGCTGTTGGAATATATTGAATTATGTTCCCTATTAAGTTCAGTGCTTTATGTTCAATCTTGAACAATATTAAAATTAGTTTACATTCCATCTGATGTATTTGCTGATGGATAGATAGGAAAGTATAAATTTCAGCTAAATTGCAGATGAAAGCCTCAACTGATGGAAGATTCTTTAGCAATTGAAGATTGTTTAAGTAGAAGATTGTTTAACATCAATATAAGTGGAACTGTACTAATATTATTGAATCTGCCTGGCATTTTTGAGATTGCCTCAAGACCTGAAAATATAAATCTATTTAACACATTGCTTTCGTTTGGCTTTCTTTATTTTTGTTACGTAGATAAAGATAATCAGTCGTGGTTGGCTAGAATTATGTTAGAATAGAACCAAGCTCTGTTTTTCTTAATGTTTGGAACATATCCTGTTGTAATTGATACATATGACAATGGTCAATAACTGTGATCTGTTTTTAAAGATGTTTAATAAGTTGTATTTGTGGTCATTGTGAGAGGAATGACTTGAGGTTCACCCTGAGTAATAGAACAATTTGAAACTAATTTGACTGAAAAAACAATTTGTCAATCCAATGATATTAGATAAAGTAATTGATAGAGACAGAACTAGGTTTTCCAGATACAAAATGAATGTCTTAATCATTTGGTCAGCCAATTTCAACCACTCTTGCTACCAGTGTGAGAGATCACTCTGCTGTCAGCTGGCAGCCAGTGGAGATAGCACAGCTGTGTACAGGGCACAACCTTATTTGCTTCTCTGGAAATTTGAATTTGAAATTTTCCAGGAATGAAGTTTCTGCATTTTACCCACATGTAACTGTGATATCGTGAAACTTTCTTATGCTGTTAAAGACTCTAAACATCAGTTCCCTTGGCTTTCTCTGGGTTCAGATCAAGCTGCCTGGCTCCCCCATTTACTGACGATGCAACCTTAGACAAGCTATTCACTTTCTTTTAGCTTCCCTTTCCTTACCCATAAGGAGGGGCCAAAAGAGGAGCTCCCATGGTGCTTATGAGGTGACTTAATGAGAGCGTGTTTTAGTATTTGTCCCTGTGATCAGCACACACTGTTGGCTATTTGCAGTTTTGTTACTTATTACCTAATTCCCTCTTCTTGGACTTTTCAATACTTCCTTATGGTACTTTTTTCCATTAACACAGCACAAGGGAGGAATGTGTTCTATACTATAGAAATGGCCCAAATGTGTTCTTGTAGGTAGGATAGAGATAAAACCTTTGATTTCTGTCTGCACATATCCACTGTGTAAAGAGTAGCACACGTGCACACACACTGTTTTCTGTTGCATTCACTCCAGATTCTGTTGACAAGCTCACTGCTCATTTTCTTAATAAGAGGGTCCTAATTTCAAACAATAGCAACTGTCAGGTTTTCAGTGAACAATGCAATTCCAGATGTGACAAGGAAACCCTCTTTGTAATCTGCCTCTGAGAGGCGTGGGCGGTTGGCTTGGATGTTGGACACAGATCATTTGATTATAGAGTTGTCATTTCTGAACTCTGTTGTTTGAGCTGGGTCAGTTCCTCCATTATGTACTTTGGTTTGCAGAATTTATCACGTCCTCTGCAGACATCTCCCCAGAATTAAAAAGCACCTGCAGAACCTTCTTTTGGAATTATAGGGTATTCGTGTGGTGAAACCAACTACGGGAGATAGAGCCAAGAAAATAAACGCTCCTCCCAACCAAAACTAAGTCACAGTTTTGAAAATGTATCTCTGATTTTGAACATGATTTTCAGTCTATACACAGACAGATCTCTTTTGAAAAGAACTTAGAAACTTTAACTGCTCAATATTTGCTCTGTGGAGACAAAATAGTGCAGCATGAGATTTTCAGAGGCAGGAGTAGCAAGTACACAGGCCACAGATATCTGTCTTACTCCTTTTGTGCTTTCCTGGAACAGCTGCCATTTCTTGGGCACTTTCTATGTGCCAGGAACCATACTAAGTGTTTAGAAGTATCCTCATTTAATCCACCATTGACTTTTGAGGCAAACCCGGAAGAAAGATGTGGTTCAGATATATTAAGTAAGTAGCCTAAGGCCACAGAGAGTAGTAGAGATAAATGAAAGAACTAAGGGTCAGTCTTATATCTGGGCATTGCCAAAAGGGTCTCAGCCACCTCAAATCTCTGTGATAGGTTGTGCAGTCTAATTTGCTCTGACTGTCGTTAGTCATAGGAGATTGCTTTTTTAAGTCTTTAGAGTGTTTGCTTAAAAAATTATAGTGTCACTATTTTCTGGAATTAAATATTTTACGCCTTCTTCAGTTTTTAGAATGAAATGGCAACTTCTAGGACAAATATCTTCCTATTTAAAATCAATGACCCATTTCTATTTTAAGCATTAGGAGACTAATTTCTATGATTAAGTTAATCACCACATTGGAAGTGAGAAACTATCTTTTCAATTTCTGGAATTTGCTCATCTGTTCCAAAAGATGTGTTTAAACTGACAAATGTCCAGAGATGCCAGTTGACTGGCCCCATTTTTCAACTCTAGAATATTAAGTTGTTGACTAGGCACCAGGAAAGAAGTCACAGGTACCTTCTTTTCTAGTACTCTCCTCGGACCTCCATCAAAGCACATACCAGGAGGCTGAATTTTCTGCTTAGATGATGCGTTTGCATTTATCTTTGTGTCCCTGGTCCCAGCACACCCTGAGGCAAACAGTAGGCATTCAACAAATGTTTGTCAAATTAATAATTGAGTAATTTGAATGCTTAATATTTCACCTGTTTTATCTAAAGATAATCAGGCCCCATGTTTCAGGTTGCAGATTTTGCAAAGAGATGTCATTTCTGTAAAACTGAATGCGGTCCCCTCACACTCACCCACCATTCTACCCTATACAAATGTATGACTGCAACAATTTGCATTTTTTTAATCTTTGAGTTTTCAACTCTTTGGAAATATTTTCCTGGTTCATTTTCATTTAAATGGTAATTTCCAGCTTTGTAAGGGGAAAGCATTTCCCAGGCATTTAATTTGCATCAGTCCGCAAGACTCGGTATATAAAAATGCCGAGTTATATCAACATCTGCAAATTGGACCTGTCTTGCATTTTAGCAGCTTATGTCTCCTACAAGTCAAAGACTTCTTTAAAACCTGCTAAATGTTTTTTTTTTCTTTTTAATTTAGAAGAAAAGGGGGGAAACCTGTCTCTTTGTTTGCAAACAAGTAACATGTGGAGCAAAAACCATGAAATTAATGTCTCTTGATGTGCAGCCAAATCTGAACAAAACATAAACTTTGAGTAATTAGTCTGTATGTGTTTGCGTGCATGTGCATGGCTCCACCTCAGTCTGGAACTGTGTGTGGCATATGTAAGCCTTCTGCCCTGATGCCATGATCATTATTTAAATTAGTGACCACATAATTCCTTGAATTAAACAAAAATCTATTTCAAATATTTCAAGTTTGTAGTATTCTATCCAAGTTGGTCTTAATAGCTACTTCTGGGACTAATGATTCACTTTAGAGTGTGGTATTACATAAGTTTGCCTTGACTATATGTATCAGGTTAGGTTTAAAATTAAGTTGAATAATTGTTGCTCTGCCTGAAAGGATTGTTTAATGACAAAAAAAAAAAAACCACAAGCTAGTTGCTTCTTTCACCAAGTAAAATAACACGGTGCAGAGGGCCTTTCCACAACAGATTCTTGTTCAATCAGAACTATTACCTCTTTAATAGAGTTTTGGCCTTTGATAGGAAACCTTATGAAGTTCTGTAGAGCATGATCGAATTTTCAGAAAGGCACATGCATCTCCCAGTGCCACTTTACCACCACATTTAAAGGAATAAAATTGTCTGCCTTAGATAGTGAGCGCTCAGCCATCGGGAGCTCTGTTACTGCTTTCATAGGTAAGTGCTGGGAAAGATGGGCCAGCCCAAAGATAGCAATTGAGTGATAGATGTGTGTAGTTCAGAAATGCAACTCCATTTTTATTAGGAGCAAGGAGAAAATAAGATGCAGATTTTATTTTATTTCAAGGAGAGCAAAGCAGCACTGTTGTATTGGAAATGAAAAGAAACATTAATTTTCATCCAATTTTGCTTGTGTAATAAGTTGGCCTAGAAACAAAATGAGAAAACCGTAAACATTTAAGATAGGAACTAGGCATTCAAAGCAAGTTTAACCTATATTTTCATTAAAATCTAATTTAATAGTGATTTAGAATAAAGGCATCTGGGACTGCATTTTATTAAGAGTTATTGTCTTACGTAAAATACTAATAGATAAAGAATTGCTCTTCATATAGAAAAATACACTGATAAAATAATATACCTTTTTTTTTGTTAGGATATACAGTTTTAATTGGATTTAAAGCATTCTTATGAGTCTTTCTTTTTTTGCCTAACTCAATTGTTAAAAAATACCCAGGCTCTTCAAGAATATACTCTTCTTGCTCTAAATATTCTTTTATTTTTCAGAACTGCCTGCTGGTTGGGAAAAGATTGAAGACCCTGTCTATGGTATCTACTATGTAGAGTAAGTGCCCATTCACAATCCACACATTAGTTTATACCTGTCTATAATTATATACATTTGTGTTAAATGCAACTTGCCGTTATTATAAGGTACAAACCAAATAACAATTTTATGATGAAAATATGTATGCATATTTTAATGAATGGGAAAATATTCAGTAAATCTGAAAATAGCAAACCATATTATTAAATTCACATGGGCAGGATCCATGGCTTTTGTTTACCACTGCATCACAAAGAGCCAACATGGTCCTGGCATATGGTAGGTACTTAATGAGTATTAGTTGAATGAATGAATGAGAAAAGCAAGTATTCAGTAAACCAGATGAAGAGGGATTATTTATCTTCACAAGGAGTATCTGATTTGTCTACTTTTTGCTCTGCCCAGATCTGAACTCCTTAGCAGTTACTTCTTTATTCATTCATACATTCTAAAAGGTTCAGGCAAATCTTAATAATTTATGAAATGTTGCCAGGATTGAGGAGGAAATGGAAAACTAGCCTAAGCTGCAGACCTTGTGTGTTTATTTCTCTCTTGCCTGAGGCTCTTGTTTCCCATTTTTAAAAGTCTAAAAACCTCGTGACTTTTTTATTGTGTGCCTTTTTCTAGCATTGGGCTCCCACTTTTTCCTTTCATTGGAACTATTGATTAATAGGATGATACTAGAAGAACCCAAAGGTTAGGACATTGAAAAAAAATAAAGCTTTATATTATATAGTTTCCTCTTAGAAAGATGAGAGGTAATTAATAAATGTTCCTTCAAAAGAAGCAAATGCCATATAAATGTAGAAATATAATCCTACCAGCCACACTGAAGATTTAACTGTCATATTTTCTTTTCCTTAGCCTGCTGGTGATGAAAAGTCGTTTGTATAATACTCTGGTGATATGAACATAAGATGCAAAAAGTACCAGGCCATAAAACAAATGCCCGGCATCTTATTGTAAAAATCATGAGTTCAATATAGCAAGTATCCTTGGCCAATACTAACTTTTACCTCCACTTTGCCTAAAAAGAGGGATTGGCAATAAGGGGCGTGAGAGAGGCAAACTTGGCTGTTTCTCTGACCCTCTGATAATAAATTTCTTTTGTATGCTCCAAAGATTATCTTTCTCACAGATGTACTGTGGGGTTTTTGCTATTTGAAGCTTATTTTGAATTGTCCCCCTCAACTATTTTATGCATTAAGAGAGAGGAGGAACAGATGACAAAAGCTTTGATAGGTGAAGACACTAGTTTGAGGCGCAAGTTGTTATCTTACCATACAGTTCTCTGTGTGTCTTTTCAGATTCATGTGCCTGTTATTGGTAGACTGTTTCTTAGAATGAAATTGCTGCAAGAATTAGGAAACAAACATGTAGGCCTTTAATAAAAATTAAAAGCAATCAATCTATCCATTCTGTTTTATAAGCCTGCTTTAAAAAGTAAGGCCTAGCTTTTTATAAAACTTGGAGTTCTAAATAATCACAATAGTATGCTCCTAAACGTCTAATAAACTTATTTTGAGTTAAGTAAAATAAGGCTGGTGGCTCACGCCTATAATCCCAGCATTTTGGGAAGCCAAGGCAGGTGGATCACTTGAGGTCAGGAGTTTGAGACCACCCTGGCCTATATGGTGAAACCCCGTCTCTACTGAAAATACATAAATTAGCCAGGTATGGTGGCACATGCCTGTAATCTCAGCTACTCAGGAGGCTGAGACAGGAGAATCACTTGAACCCAGGAGACGGAGGTTGCAGTGAGCCAAGATTGCACGATTGCACTCCAGCCTGGGTGACAGAGAGGCTCTGTCTCAAAACACAAAGAAATAAATAAAGAAAAATATATGCATATATGTATATGCTTGTGTTATGTTTGTGTTGTGTGTGTTTACACACATACATGTACATATGTATACATATGTATACACACATATGTGTACATACACTAAATAAGGCCATAGCAAAAAACAAATTTGTATACATATGCATATGTACAGGTGTGTGTGTATGTGTGTGTAGTTTTCATTTTGTCTTGCACGGCCTAATTAGTTTTGTAGCCATCTAGGTGTTTGGATCTTTGTCATTTTAAACACATCACATGTACTTAGGTTAACTGTATTTGGAGTCCCTCTGCCTAAGGCCTGTGCTTTTAATTGTGTCTCCATGTTTAGTGATCAAAATAGTTAACAGATGTGAGTAGAGTTCTTTGTTTAACTTCATTGTTTGGATGACTGTTTATGCTTCTGTGAACCCTACTTTAGACAGTTACACAGGAGTTCTGGCCTTGTATGTTACAGACGATGTCACATAGCCACTTTAATCTTATTTCTCAATAATTCCTTAATCTACTTCTTGTTGAATTAAAGCAGCTTCCCCTGTCTGGTGGTATCTTGGACATTTGAAGGAGTCAGTGGTTAAAATTCTGAGATCTGAAACCAGGCAACCCTGAGCTTGCATGCTTGTTTACTGCTTACTAGCTATATTATGCTAGGTGAATCATTTAACTGCCCAGAAACTTACTTTCCTTATTTATAAGTTATGAATAAAAATAGGACTTACCTCCTGGCATTTACTGAGGCGTTTTAAATAAAATGCATGTAAAACTGGTGGTCCAGTGCTTAGTGCATATAAGCAGTCAGTAATGGAAACCTTTCATTTTTATTTCCTCTTTCTAACTGGGCATTTTAACACATGAGGGTTAGCATCTCAGACCACCTGCTCTGCTCAGTTTGAATCCAGGGACTTGGTCTAATTGGCATTTTGCTGGTGGGTTGAAGTGTTTCCAAGCTGAATACTATTTGCTGTCTTCCCCAGCCACATCAACAGGAAGACACAGTATGAAAACCCCGTTCTAGAAGCCAAACGGAAGAAGCAGCTTGAGCAGCAGCAGCAGCAACAACAGCAGCAGCAGCAGCAGCAGCAGCAGCAGCAGCAGCAGCAGCAGCAACAGCAGCAGCAGCAGCAGCCCCAGCAGACAGAAGGTTGACCTCTTCCTTCTAGGCTTTTTCTTGAGCAGGGGAGCATGGGGCGAAACCTGAGCACTGACACCCCCGTGTGGTCAAAACTGGCCTCGATGATCGGGTCGTCTCTTGCCACACTGAGGAGTTGATGTCCTGAGGGGAGGAAGAGAACCCCATCTCCATGTTCCTCTGGACAGCTAAAGTGGAGATTCTAATTCAGAGGCATCCAGATCTCCACTTTCATTTAGAAAGGAGCATGGTTAGATCAGGCAACTTTCTAAAGGGGAAGGAAATCTCTTGCCCCCACAGTGTTTGCATTGCAACTGGTATCTAAATCCAAACCACTTTTAGCATTTTTACTTTAAGTGCAGTTAGTGGGCATGAAACTAACTTTTAATTTTAGGAACATTGCATGTAAAGAACCATACAGAGCTGGTAGTTTTGGGTGCCTTTTAAAAATTACAGACTAATTCATGCTCACTGTAAAAATATGGGCAGTTCAGGAGTATAGAACATTAAATTTTCCCCTGCTTACCACCTTCCCATTATCGGAGATAAGCCCTGTGCAGAAATTTTCTAGGGATATACAAGTATGCATATTTTAACAAAAATTTGATTATAATTTATACATATATAGTATGTCTTTGAGACCTGTTTTCTCACTTTTTATTTCTTGCATGTATTTCAAAGTTAGCTAATATAGATTTAGCTTATACTTTATAATGATGATATAATATTCCATTTTATGAATGCCTCTACTTTATTTAGCCACTCATTGATTACTAGATACTCTGGCTTTTCCCAGTTTTTCATTGTGATCTTTTAAAATGATAGGCTTAATACTCCCCTTAATATGAATATGTGAATATCAAATAGAATATGAAGTGTAATGCTTCTGTTACTGTAATATTGAATATAATAAATATAAACCTTAGACTACAGGTTGGCAAACTTTTTCTGTTAATGGCCAGATAATAACTATTTTAGGCTTGGTGATTCATATAGTCAATCTCTATTAGAAGTACTCACCTCTGCCATTGTAGTATGCAAACAGCTGTAGATAATATGTAAATGAATAGGTGAAGCTGTGTTCCAATACAGCTTTATTTATGGGCACTATAATTTGAACTTCATATAATTTTCATATGTCTCAAAGTATTCTCCTTTTTATTACTTTCCAACCATTTGAAAATGTAAGTTATTCTTGGCTCACAGTTTGTATCCAAACAGGAACTGGTCCCAGTTTGGCTAGTGGGCCATAGTTTGCCAACCACTCCCCTGGACTATACATTTTAGGGAGAGTAGGTATGTATGTCTGTGTATATTCACCCATTGAAATGTTCTCTACCTTAGTCTCTTTTCTAGGTAAAAGGAACTTTTTTCTCATATACATTTAGTGGGTATAAGTGCAGCTTTTGACACATGGGTATATTAAGCGGTGGTGGTTTGGGATTTTAGTATAACCATTACACAAATAGTATACATGTACCCATTAAGTAATTTATCATCCTTCAGCGCCCTCCAACCCTTCCGAGTCTCCATGGTCTATTATTCCACACTTCATGTCCGTGACTACACATTATTTAGCTCCCACTCAGAAGTGAGAACATGTGGTATTTGGCTTTCTGTTTCTGAGTTGTTTCACTTAAGATAATGGCCTCTTGTTCCATTCATGTTGCTGCAAAAGACATAATTTTATTGTCTTTTTTATGGCTGAGTAGTATTCCATGGCATACATAGCACATTTTCTTTATCCAGTCATCTGCTGATGGACATTTAGGTTGATTCTGCATCTTTTCTGTTGTGAATAGTGCTGCAGGAACATACAAATGTAGATACCATTTTGATAGAATGATTTCTCTTTCTTCAGGTAGATACCCAGTAGTGGGATTGCTGGATTGAATGGTGGTTCTGTAGAGGTTGCAGTATACATTCTCACCAACAATGTATAAGCATTCCCTTTTTTTCCACGTCCTTAACAACATCTGTTGTTTTTTTGTCTAAAAATAATTTTTTTAAATGTGTCTTTCCTGAACTGATAAAACTTGGTAGTGTTAGAAAGTACAGTTTGCACAGTTTGCAAATGAGAATGTGCAATTGAATATGATTGCTGAGCTGGAAGTGATTCTGGGGTGCATCTCAAGGGTCACTGACTGTGAATTATATCTGGCCTTCAAGGTGCGTAAGACTACAGTTAGGGTCCAGGAGTATTTGTAATGGGTCTCATTTGGATTTCAGAGATGACCGAAGAGAGCACACCCTTAGCAAACTGCTGAAATCTACCTTCATCTTCCTCCCTACCTAAGACAAGCTGGCTTCAGCAGCCCAGTTCATATCTCAATCACATTGAAGAAATTTCTCCCTTATACAGCTTCCATTAGTTGACTGTACATCTTTCCTGACATTTTTACACTGACCTCACTTTGGAGTTTCCAGCCAGAGAGAAATGGAGTTTTCATTCATTATATCGTAATATTTCTTTCCCCAAACATCTTAGACAAGAAAAAAAAATCTTCATAGAATGAGGTCAAATAGCAACTTCTTTTTAATCTAAGCTATCTGCCTTTGGTTTTATTGCTTTGGGTATTACTGATGATAAGGTGAATCGTAAGTAAGTAAACAAGGCATTTGAAGGAAAAATAGGAAACCTTTTCTTTCTTTTCCATAGAATGGACAGAAGATCACTCAGCCCTTGTGCCTCCTGTTATTCCAAACCACCCCACAAGCAATCCAGAACCAGCCAGAGAAGCTCCACTTCAGGGTAAAGTGCTTGTTTTTCTAATAGCATTATGGTTTTATCTCAAAATCTGATTTTTTAAAGGTGTTTTAAAAAGTGGAGTCTTGTAACTCTCAAGTCATTCCTTCGATAGTGAAAACCATAAATAATGAAAGCAGTGATAAATGTATTGTTAGTCAGACTTGTCAAGAATATTAGAAATCTTCCTGAGTAATTTTTTTCCAACTATTTGTAATACTTTAAAAATAAAGATGACTTGTTACATGATCATTCAAACCAAGATTTCTTCACCTCAGCACCATTGCCATTTTGGGGTAGATAATTCTTTGTTGTGTGGGGCTGTCCTGGGCACTGTGAGATGTCCCCTGGCCACTAGATGCCAGTAGCACACAGCTCACCTCTCACAGACATGGTGACAAGGAACCTGGTTCCCCAGACATTGCCAGATGTCTCTGGGGAGCAAACCCATCCTAGAGATAGGAATCACTGATTTAGACACCACAGATATTTAACAGTATGTTAAAAAAGATAAATCTGAAACTCGGCGTTAGAGATTTCAAGATCCTAGCCAACATACTGGGTTTTGACTAAGACTTTGCTATAAATGTAAATGGTTTGATACTGTGTTTTCAGTTCTCATTCCCTATCCTTGCTGCAGTTTTGGTATTTATGCATGTTTACAATATTTCAGTGGGTCTTGTTTGTTTACATTCACACATAGGATGAGGCCCTTATAGAGGATTATTCTTGAGAATTGAAAGCTCCAGAACCTTGCGAATTTCAGGCCTCATTACTCTTAAATTATAGGAAGTAGTTTTGTTTAGTTTTCTTTTTCTTTTAAATGAGCATCATGTTTGACAGAGTTGGAGAATGTTTTTGGTACAGAAACACTAAAAATACTACAAAATGTGTTTTCCTTTCTACATTTTTAAAGAGATTTAATTGTGTAAGATATAAAAAGATAAGTAGAGCAGTTCATTTCTCTAACTTTAATTCATTATAAGTTTTATAAGAAAGAAATTGTTTCTCTGCTAGGTGACATTTCATGAGATTAGAATTAATATCAATTTATGTAAAATAATTTCTTCTGGCATGAATATACTTTTTAATGGTGATAATGGCTTTGATAAAGATTGGACATAGTAGATAATAATATGTTGATCAATATCAACTTGACTGTGGATTCCTCAGTTTTGTTTGTTTGTAAATATAAAATTCCTTCTGCAGGTTCATGCCTTCTTACCTTCCCCTCTGTCACAGTAAGTTAGCTTCCTTTTAGTTCTTTTAACCAGCAAAACTGTGGACTGCTTATGAGTCTTTGCAGAGGCTGTTCTTTCTGTTTGCAGTTGTCTTTTCCTCCTCCTCCTTTCTCTGCTAACTCCTGTTCACCTCAAGTCCTTGCTAGATGCCCCTACTATGTTTTCTCTTAACCATTCTGTACTTCGCATTTATGAAATTTAACCATTATAACTAGTGTTCGTTTGTGTGCTATAATTTAATAAGAATTTTCTCATTAGACTTTAAGTCCCATGGAGGCAACAGACTGTGATTCTCGGTTTTTTGTTTTTTTCACTGTGAGATAATCCCAAACAAGGCGTAATCCCTTGATATCTATTTTATGAAATTATTATTGAGTGAAAAAGTCTCCATCCATCTATCCATCCGTTCATCTACATAAACATATAGAATAGCCAACCAGACTTCCTTAAATAATTATCTTAGAAATTAAATAAATTAAAGCTTTAAAGGTTCAGGTTCTGGGTGCCAAATTCTTCATGTACCAACTAAGAATCTAGATGGTATTTATCTGTAGACTCAAATTCTTACTTTTCTTTCACTCAGACTTTCTTTTTCTTTTTTTTTCTCTTCTTCCTTATTTCCTTATATCTCTTTCTTATTCCTGTTAGTCATCTGATGACTGGCTAAGACATCCACTGGTGTCTTGGTTCAGGCTGCTATCACAAGCTGCCGTAGACTAGGTGGCTTAAACAGCAAACGTTTATTCATCAGTTCTGGAGACTGGGAAGTCAGAGATCACAGTGCTGGCAGATCCAATGTCCAATGAGAGTCCACTTCCTGGTTTATAGATGACCATTTTCTCACTGGACCCTTATGTGGTGCAGAGTAGAGCGAGAAAGGACTAGCTCTCTTTCTCTTCTTATAAGAATAAGCCCATCACGTGGGCTCTACTCTCATGATCTAATGACCCCTCAATGGCCCCACTTCCAAATACCATTCAATAGTGTCTGGGAAGGTTTAGTTTCGCTGAACTCTCCTTGGGATTGACTCATTTATTCTTAGCACTCTTCTACCGTATAGTTTCTCTGTTGAGCCACACCTTTCAAGCACCTTTATAATCTTTGGAACATAACTAATACCAAAGAAACCAGTTAAAATCCGTACCATTTGGCTCTAAGCTGTGATTTCAGTAAACATTAAGTTAAACTTTAGCCTCATTGACTATAACTCTGGGTTACCTGCCTGCTGGTTAAGTGTCTTAATTAACCATCTAGTGTCTAATGTCTTGTATCTTAGGCAATATCTAGTGTTGATAGACTGTCAGGAAGAACACATATAGCTAATCTGGTTAGATTGTTTGGTATTAATTTTGCTAAATTGATAGGTCAACTAAATTCTCCCCTGATCAAGAGTGTACTTCTAATCCCAGCAAGTGATAATTTGAAGATATGCTTTTGTGAAAACTCCCCAGCTTCAAGCTTGTGCTTAGAGAGAGATTTTTGCAGCTACCCCTCCACCACACTCACTCTGCCAGCATTGCCATCAAAACAGTAACTCATTTATTGAGCTCTTATTATGTGCCAGGTACCTTCCTAGGCACTTTACCTGCATTAGCCATCGTGGTTGTTCCTCACAACTATCATGTGAAATAGGTATCATCATTACCTCCGTTTGTACTTGTGATACTCAGGCAGAGACGTTTAGTACCTTGCCCAAGGCCATATAGCCACTAAGTAGCAAGCTACCGATTTGAACACTAATTTTCATGAGGAATAGTTTAACTTCTGGTTGAAACGTTTTTGGTTGAAAGGTTAGACTATGCCTCATTTGTGTAGTCTAAGTCTATGTTGTTCAGTATGGAAGCCGCTGGTTACACATTGCCATTTCCATTTAATTACAGTTAAAAAATCAAAAACTTCAGTTTCTCAATCTTACTAGCCACATTTCAAGGGTTCAGTGGCTACATGTGACTAGTAGCTACGATATTGGGCAGTGCAGATACAGAGCATTTTCATCATCACAGAAAGTGCCATTAGACAGTACTGGTCTAGGGTATTTAAACACTAGGGTCAAGAAATGACACTTCTTTCCCCTCTCCTGAGCCCAGCAGGGAAACAAATACCTAAGGATTGTTCAGGTGCAGAGTTTTGGGCCAAGACCCAGAACATCCTGATCAGTGAGTCTAGGGAAGGAACTGGAAATGAGTACATTGTAAAAAGCTACACAGGTGATTTTCCCACACAACCAAGTCTTACCTCTGGTGACTGGTAAACAGAGGTTAGGATCTTAGAAAATCACATGCACCACAGGGCTGCAGCTGAGAGCTCCAAATTCGACTGCCTGTGGGGTGAAAAGCATTTCTTTCCAAAAGCTACATTAACTAATGATCCACCCAGACGTAAAGAGTAATAAAATGTGCATAAATGTGAAACCTTCTGATCTTCCCTCCCTTGTTAAACATTGGAAAAGGAAGTCAGTCATATAATTTCAAAGCTCTGCTCATGTCTTTATTAACATTCTCAGCACAAAATATGCAAATGTATTTTTTTTAATTAGATAAACTGCCAGGCACATTTTCATATTTTCTAACTTAGCCTATAATAAGAGTGAAAAACTCTAACACCCAAACACCGCTTTTCAGCCTTCCCAAAAACATGCTAAATTTCATTTCTATGTGCTTTTATTTGTTCATTCATTCCCTCAACAAAAATTTTTGGAGCACATAAAATGTACCAGACCATATTTTAGATACTGGATATACATAGAAAAATGCTCATGGAACTAACATTCTAGTGGTTTTATGTACCTGCATAGGCAGTGCCCCTCATGCATAGGAGTTGGGGACAGTAGGAAGAAAAAAACAATAGATAAGATGTATATTCTTTTGGAAGGTGATAAATGCTAAGGACAAAAATAAAGCATGAAAAGGGATTGGGAATGTTGGAGGTACTGCAATTTTTAGTAAGGTGGTTAGGGAAGGTCTTGCTGGAAAGGTAATGGCTTTGATGATGATGTCTCTGCATAACTAAATGTGTTCAAAGACATCATCTTAAAAGATGATGTCTCTGCATAACTAAAATGTGTTTCCTTTCAAAGTCCTGGAATGCCCTAGCAGCCTCTACTGCAAGAGTGTAGGCCACTTACCCTCCTCTCCCTAAAGTAAATTTGGGGGCTATCTTACCAATTTCCATCTGATAATTGTCTTGGCAGTGGTCTCCCCGAAGCTCTTGGTGGAAGTGACACTACCCTCCCAGTGCCTTGGCAGATGACTTTGCATGCCGAATCCTTCTAAGTCTTGCCTTTCTTTCACCACTGTGACAGGGCTATAGTTTGTCAAGCTTCCAACAAGCCTTGGGACTATGCTAAAGAGCAGGTTAGCGAAAGGACCTCTGATGGCGGGCAATTTAAAAGAGCCTTTTTTGCCCGAAAGTTTAAAAATATGCAATTAAAAATTGTATGCGTGCCCAGAGACCTTTTAAGGCCTTTTAAATATGACTAACCAAAAATAATTTTTCTTCCTAGGTCCCAGGCTCCTAGTGCAGAGGTGTAGGGGACTAATGTCTCCCTCTTTCTCTCTCTCTTTTTGTTTTGGATAACATTTTTGATAGAAAAGAAACAGAGCAGGTGGAGAAGCTGTGTGTGGCAAGGACAGGGTATAAGAAGTAAGTAAAGTTAGGAGAGATGAAAGAATCTGCTCATGAAATTAAGTCTACTACTTGGGATAATCAGAGAAGTTCCAGTAAGTTTCTCAGTTACAGATATGTGCCTAGTAAATCCCAAAAGAAAACATTTCGGCTTGTGTTCAAAACGTTATTTGTGAATGTATCAAAAAAACTCAATAAAACCTTAGGTTGCATGTTTGGAAATTATTTAGCTGTATCTCTATCTGTTAATTTAATTTATTCTGTTTATTTGTATTTTGAGATAGAGTTTTGCTCTTGTTGCCCAGGCTGGAATGCAATGCCGAGACTTGGCTCACTGCAACCTCCACCTCCTGGGTTCAAGTGATTCTCTTGCCTCGGCCTCCCAAGTAGCTGGGATTACAGGCACCCACCACCTCACCTAGCTAATTTTTGTATTTTTTTTTTTTTTAGTAGAGATGGGGTTTCACCGTGTTGCCCAGTTTGGTCTCAAATTCCTGACCTTAGGTGGTACACCTGCCTTGACCACCCAAAGTGCTATGATTGCAGGCATGAGCCACCATGCCCAGCCTAATATATTTTAAATAAGACAGCTGAATTTGGAGCTGTATGGCTACTGTTATAACTACTTTAGGATTTCAGGTTGTTTGTTTTGTTTTGGTTCGGTTTGGTTTGTTTTGTTTGTTTTTTGGTTTGTGTTTTTCCTTTCTTTCGTTCTTTCTTTCTTTCTTTTCTTTTCTTTTCTTTTCTTTCTTTCTTTCTTTTCTTTCTTTCTTTTTTTTTTTTTTTTTGAGATGGAGTCTTGCTCTGTCGCCCAGGCTGGAGTGTAATGGTGCCATCTTGGCTCACTGCAACCTCCACCTCCTGGGTTCAAGTAATTCTCCTGCCTCAGCCTCCCAAGTAGCTGGGATTACAGGTACCTACCACCATGCCCAGCAAAGTTTTATATTTTTGGTAGAGTCGAGATTTCACCATGTTGGCCAGACTGGTCTTGAATTCCTGACTTCGTGATCTGCCCACCTCGGCCTACCAGAGTGCTGGGATTACATGAGCCGATTTGTGTTTTTTAAACAAATATCCAAAGCTTGTTATAAACACTAAGTCTTAGCCGTGGACATGTGTTGGCTGTTTCACAAATTTAATAAAAGGTGCAAATAAATAGGAAAAAAATCAATTGAATTTAGAATTCAATTCAAAGTGATGACCCTTAATTTTGAAAATTGTCATTCTACATTTTTGTCAAATTATTATTTGTGACCATAATATGTTTCTGGTATTATCTGTGCATTTTCAGTCTGAATTTTCTGTTTCATTAAAACTAAAGGTTTTGCCGCTCAGTTGGTTTTTCAAGTAGAAGCCAGGCCCAAAGCAGCACATTGGAAGCCATATTGCAAAATAAAAAATAAAACAAAGGCATAAAACAGACCAATTCCATTTTCTGTGAAGGAGCTTGTGGCAGCTCAATTCCTGTCAAACTGCATGAATGGAAACCAAGCAGTGTGTCACCCGACAGCATCTAATGTCATCCCTCTCTTGTAGTTTCTTTTAGACCCTGGAGTTGACATACCTGCCTCCTTCAACAATGGGGCCTAGGAACATCCTTATTCCTGAAATTAAGGGAGGACTTTCTTAAGATGCTATGTGCCCAAGGGCTGTAGGACATAAGCTTGAAGAATTATCTATATGTTGTCTCAAATTTTGTTTAATTCTCCTTTTCACTGATGGTGACATTCTTTATGCTTTTCTTATTTTAATGCAGGCAAACCCTTTTTTACACGAAACCCTTCTGAGTTGAAAGGCAAGTTCATTCATACGAAGCTGCGGAAAAGCAGTCGTGGCTTTGGCTTCACAGTGGTTGGAGGGGATGAACCTGATGAGTTTCTCCAGATCAAGAGCTTGGTCCTAGATGGTCCTGCTGCATTGGATGGCAAGATGGAAACAGGTAGCGTCCACATGGCTTTAGTGTGTTCTGTGTGGTAAGACTCCAACCCAGAACATAAACATGTGCGATCACGATGTTTGGTTTGAGCAAGACCAAACAATGTCACAATTGCACATGTTTATACCTTAAAACACCTTGAGAATGAGCCAGGTCTCCACATTGTATAAATCCATCCCTTGGGACAGTTTAAAACCTGTGAAATCATTTTAACTTTGGGAAACTGTTTGAGTACAAAAGCAATAATTTATTAAAACTATAGATCCGCATTTGAATAAATGAATTCTAAGCTTGGATTTCTGCAGTGAGATTTTTTTTTTTTTTAGGAGAAAGCTCCAGTGTTCTCTCAGTGATTATTGTATTCTCATTAGCAGGGAAGATACTAGGTGCTGAAAGAACACTTTATTAGCTGTTAAAATCAGTAATAGAAGCAGTCTGTGCCCTCTAGTATCACACCCACATGCAGTTTCAGTTCAGCTTTATATTAGTGGAATATGTTATAATACTGATGTCAATTTTCTGGGTGCTTTTTTTAACCTCCACACTCTTCTCTTCTACAGGGGATGTGATTGTTAGTGTGAATGACACCTGTGTTTTGGGACACACACATGCTCAAGTTGTGAAGATCTTCCAGTCCATCCCCATTGGTGCCAGCGTGGACCTTGAACTCTGCCGAGGTTATCCATTGCCTTTTGATCCAGATGACCCCAATACAAGTTTAGTGACCTCGGTAGCCATTTTGGATAAAGAACCAATTATTGTGAATGGGCAAGAGACCTACGATTCACCAGCTAGCCACAGTAGCAAAACAGGCAAAGTCAATGGCATGAAGGATGCCAGGCCAAGCAGCCCAGCGGACGTGGCTTCAAATAGTTCTCATGGTTATCCTAATGACACTGTTTCTTTGGCTTCCTCCATAGC
This sequence comes from Cacajao melanocephalus, assembly GCA_963573385.1. Classification (NCBI taxonomy): domain Eukaryota; kingdom Metazoa; phylum Chordata; class Mammalia; order Primates; family Pitheciidae; genus Cacajao; species Cacajao melanocephalus. The sequence goes on from CAUYLG010026946.1 coordinate 32,723, forward strand.
CACTCAGCCAGAACTCATAACTGTTCATATCGTCAAAGGGCCAATGGGGTTTGGTTTTACTATCGCAGACAGTCCTGGTGGGGGTGGCCAAAGAGTGAAACAGATTGTTGACGGCCCAAGGTGCCGAGGCCTGAAAGAAGGGGATCTCATAGTGGAAGTTAATAAGAAGAACGTGCAGGCTCTAACTCACAACCAAGTGGTGGATATGCTGGTTGAGTGTCCTAAGGGAAGTGAGGTCACACTGTTGGTGCAACGAGGAGGTAAGTAGGTTTGTTTTGTTCTTTGAATTTTTTTTTTTTTTAATCACAGATTCATTGCTTAGCTCACTCATCTTCAGATGACCACTGGGGGCTTTTTAAATGTGTATTCCTTTAAGTTCATTTTTATTTAAATGTTTCAAAATACCTACTGATTTCTTCAAATGCTAACCCCTTTCACGTAAAAATTATGGTTTATATGTTATGATAGACATATGCAGTTAGAGTGATACTTTAAAACAGATTGAGCCTTTTTAAAACATTAACATTTAAAAACCTAAGTTGGGTATAGTGATATCCACCTGTAGTCCTGGCTGTTTGAGAGGCTGAGGTGGGAAGATCACTTGAGCCCAGGCATCTGAGTCCAGACTGGTCTCCTGAGCTTGGCCAGATAGTCTGCCAAATGTGGCTGTGGTCACTCCTCCAAACTTGTCTCACGTTTCTCTCCTCCATCGGATGGTGCTTTAGCCACACTGGCTGCTTTTCTGGAGCCCCTTTAGTGCTTGAAAGCCTTTTCTTGCCTCAAGCCCTTTGCACTTACTGTTCTCTGTGCCTGGAATGCTCCTTTCCCAGCTCTTCCCAGCTGGCTCAGTCTCATTCAGGTCTCCTTCTGGGAGAGGACTTCTCCCATCACTTTATCTAAAGTAGCTCCCAACTCTTCCATTTAATCTTTATCACATTTCTTCATAACCTTGATAATCATCACTCTTTTTAGCACAAGGCATTATTTCATGCATGTATTATTATTTTTCATTATTTCTCTTTCATTAGAATATAAAGCTTCATAAAGCCAGGGCCCATGTGTGCATGTGGACAGCTGTTATCCCCAGTGTTTAACACAACACCTGACTCCTTTTAGGTATTTATGAATGAATAGGTATTGAATAAGTGAATAGATATGTGATTATTTCTATTTGGCAGAAACAAGAGGTCTGCTAATTGTACTAAACACTTCCCTCCACATGCTCACATTTTAATAAAGTGGTTTAGGATCTCAGAGATCTGAGTTATTCTAAATCTCGAGGCACTAAGCTTCCTCCTTTCTCTTTGACTCCACATCCCACCCTCCGCCTCACCAGAAAACCCAAGACCCCACACTGAGCAATATTTTCCACCATATTGAAATGTCTTGCTCCTATAATATATACATATATGTGATTAGTTATGACTGATGGTTTCACACGGTGGGCCTGAGAATGGCTGTTCCCCTGATCCTTGCCACCATTTGTTTCATGCACAACATATGCAGGCCTTCTGAAAAGAGATCAAGAACCAGACTTTGATTTCCTTTTGGTTTGTTGCAACAGAGGAGCTCATTTGTGTTACAGTAGCCAGATTCTCATGTTTTCGTGAAGCCGTGTGTTCTGCGATCAAAATGGCTGGGATCATTTGAAGGAAACCCAAAATACAGAGCAGGTGTCTATAGGAATTGAAATGCTCAGTGAGCCTGGCTTAGGCAGTTATAAAAGGCATTGTGCAAATTTTATTTTTTAAAATATCATTTCCAGTAACTAATTTTCAAGTCTCTTCTTGTACCTAGATCACTTTATTGCCCAGAGAATTGGTTTTTAACACTAACCAAGATGTATGTAGTAGAAAATGACTTGGATAAAAGAACGATTATGACAATAACAATGATAGTGATGATGAAACCTGGCACTTATAGATGAATCAGTGATACATAAAGCACTTTCACACCTGCACGTGCCTCTCCTCTGATCTTTGTCACTTCCCTGTGAGGTAGGAAGCCACCAGCCCACAGTAGTTCAGAGCTGTTCACCCTGGCTCTGTGGTTTCCAGTTCAATGTTCTGCCCTACTTACCTGAGTAACACTGAATTTTGTATAATTGCTTAATACTGTGACTAACTACCTGGAAACTTTCAAATAGTTCTTGGTACATCAGGTGCACTTCTGATTCAGCCACTGCTCATTTGACAGACACAGACCACCTTGTTCTCCTAACTCATCTATCTGCTTTCTCATTTCTGTTACGGATATGTTAAGTTTTTCTATCCTATTAGATTCACTTCTAAGGAGACCAAACATAAAATCTCATTATAGCCAAGTAACTTATTAGAACCATATTGTAATGAATTTGCCTAAGCCAGCAAACAACTGATTATGGAAACATACTCCTTGATTTTATATTTCATTTCATTTAATATTTTATTTTATATATATACACACACACACACATATATACACACACACACACATATACACACACACACAGACACATATGTATATATTTGAGACAGAGTCTCACTTTGTCACCCAGGCTGGAGTGCAGTGGTGCCATCTCAGCTCACTGCAGCCTCAACCTCCTAGGTTCAATTGATCTTCCTTCCTCAGGCCCCCAAGTAGCTGGGACTATAGGTGTGTGCCACTACTCCCGGCTGATTTTTGTATTTTCAGTAGAAATGATTTCACCATGTTACCCAGGCTGGTCTCGAACTCCTGCGCTCAAGGGATCCACCTGACTTGAGCCACCACGTCTGACTATACTCCTTGATTTTAAATATGTTTGCATTCTCTCTTCTTAATTCCCAATGCCATCTTCTTATTAATGCTGTTACATTTTATAACATTTATATGAAATGATTCAGAATGTATTGCCATATTCATCAACATCTACATAGTTTATTTCAGAACATGAGTAATTTAAAATCACTGTGACAGCAGCAGTCTTTAAAATACACCATATGTCTTGTGTTTGATTTATGTATAGGATAGAAAGTTTCTACATCTGCAATTGGCAGGCTAGCACCAACTACTATTAATCTTTCTGGAAAGTATATAAATATATTTGTTTCTGCCATACATTAGTTGCTTGAATCAGGACTGACATTTAATCATCTCTCCTGTATAGTGAAGGTGTAATGAGAAGGCCTGGTGAAGGTATGAGACAGCCGCTAGGTTGAATGAGAAAGTAAATGGCCAGTTCACCGATTCTTTCTAGTGAATCTAATTTGTTTTTGTAATTGCTAGTTAGAAGACTGATAAACTCATCTACACTGTTCGTAAGTCCCAGGAATTCCTGTCGTGAGGCTGTAGCTTTCTATGCTTTAAAGAACAGGCCATTTTTATTTTGGGGCAGAACTGGCTGCTATGTTTGTAGCATCTATTTTAATTCTGAATCTCTAGTGCTCATTTTTGACATTTGTTCTTGTCAAGATCCAATACATTTCATTTTTAGTATTTTTAGTCCATTCCTAGAAATCGAGCTGAAGGTTGAAATATTGTTTGTAAATTTTTAGGGTCAGTTTCCTGAGTCAGGCTTAGAGCTGCTGTGGGGTGCTCATCCACACTCCCAACTAGCCGTGACCAGTCTTCATCTGTGTACAAATCTCCTCTGCATCAACATCTCCCTGCCTGCCAGTCAATCACTCAGGTTTTTAAAGGGCAGCTCCTTCCTGTGCCTGGTTCCGCTCCACTGATTATGTGTCCTTACTCCTTCTCCCTCTGCTGTCCAGTTAGGAAAGTGTTTTTTACCGTTTTATTTTGAACACAGCATCTGCATCTGCATTCAGAAATCCTGTCACCTGATACCAATGTGCATATAGAGACTTCTTTGAAGTGTTTAGAAAATCAAACTAGAAGGTGATTACCAAATAGTTTGTGGGGTTTTTTTTTCCAATTTGTCAAAGCTATTGAATTTGTCCCATAAAGATTTTTTACTTTTCGAAAAAAGGCTTATGTAGATAGCATTATTACCTTTGCCCCTCTCTGTCAAATATTTTGGATATTCAGCCTATTCACACCTATCAGTAGGTGTGACACTCTTTAAGATGTAATTTCATGTTGAGTCACAACGCTCTGTTTCAAGAAAAGATTTGACAACACTGTATGCAAGTGAAGAACCTGTGTTTTACTTTTGAGAGAAGGCATCTATTAAAAAGAAAGCTGAGCTTGGGGTGCCAGGAGCTGACCTTGAGTACAAACTCTGCCCTTAAGCTGCTGTATGTACTTGAGAAGGCTATTCTTCTACTCTGACACTTATTTTTTTGATCTAAAAAATGAATGTTTTGAGCTAGAGAATCTTTCAGGCACTCCATTGTGGCTCAAATTTTGTGCCAGGAATGAACTTATTGTTGTATAGAGGAAAGACCATAGGACTCTGGAGCCAGAGGATGTAAGTTTAAATCTTGGCTCCTGCATTAATCACACTGTGAGTTTAGGTAAGTCACTTGCCTTCTCCGAACTTAGTTAGACTTCTGAAAAAAAATGGGAATAATACCTGCCCTGCATGGGCATGATGTACATAAATTAAATAAGGTTAGCATTTGTGCCAGTTCTTGACATAGTAGTCATCACATAATAAAGCCAGGGTGTTACACTGATATTGCCTAATAGTAGCAATTGAGTGAGGAAGGATTTATATTTTGTTTTTTATAAAAAATTCTAGCTGGGTCATACAGATTGTTAGTCTCAGTGTGTGATGTTCAGACATCTTCCACTGCTAGATTTTTTTTTCTCTCTCTTGATATAGGGTCTTGCTCTGTTGCCCAGGCTGGAGTTACATGATCATGGCCCATCATATCCTCAAATTCCTGGGCTCAGCCGATCCCCCTGCCTTAGCCTCCTGAATAGCTAGGACTACAGGCATGTGCTACTATACGTGGCTAATCTTTTTTAAAAATTGTTTTGTAGAGACAGGATCTCACTGTGTTGCCCAGGCTCCACCGCTGATTCTGATGTCCAACCGGAGTTGAAAACAATGTTAGGCTTCTGCCTCCACGGTCCCTTCTAGTTTTGATTCTGTGACCTGCAAGGCGGGTGAAAATATGTTTATAAAGCTTATTTTAATGTTTTCATTTCTGAGTAACGTTTATGTTTTAAATTCTGTTTTATAAGTGACAGATTTCTCAGTCTTCCCAAAGGTCCATTTCTGCTCCCGCATTCTACATTTTTCTACTTCAGAGGAGAGCAGAAGTGGGGGAACTTGGTATTGGAGATGCTCATTTAGAGCATCATCTCCCACTGGCTTTTGCTGATCACAACAGTAATGGAAGTGATATTTTCCTTTCTAGTTTGCACAAACCATGTACTGAATACTTTTGTCAGGCCACTAAGTAATTTCAGGGTCTGATTATAAAGTCATGAAATTTTAAAATTCCTAGAGGGCAGTAGTGTGTTTGACTCTTACTCTTGCGTCCCTGGCACTTCCTGGGGAACCTGACAAGTGATAAGGTCTCAGTAAATAATAGCTGAATAAATTTAACTTGATCCACCAATCACAGTAGAAGATTAATCCCCTGCTTGGTAAGCACACTTCATAACTCTAGAAAAATGATGAGAGTTAAAAGGCAAAACTTAGATACGAAAATGTTGGTGGTGATGGTAATGAGAATGTTACTACTGTCATTTCCTGAGTACTTACTATGTTCCAGCTATGTTACCATGATACATGCAATACGCATAACATGTAATCATGCACACACACATGCACAAGAAGGTAAAGAAAACTTTTCAAGACTTCATTGTTGCTACCACATTGAAACTGCCACCAATTTGCAGTGTGATACTGGGTTGGATCCTTGTGAAATGAAGGCAGTGATTGTTAGCTTCTATGCTAGGACAAAATATAAGAAGAAATTCTTTTTGTTTTAGATGCTGAAACCCCACAGCTAAGTGTGGTATAAATTAGTATAAAATAAAGGAGGAAATTCTGTTTAAGTGGGGAAAACCTGCATAAGATTTGTTGAAAACAATAAATGCTTCTACAGTGTTCCAGGCATGCTTCTAGACATTTTACATACCTTAATTCGTAAGAGTCCTCTGAAGTAGATACAATCTTAGCTCCATTTTGGAGAAGAGGAAGCTGAGGCCCAGGGAGTTTCTGTGATTTACCCGGATTAGCTGGTTAGTGGCAAAGCTAGGATTGGAACCTAGAAATTCTGGCTCCAGACAGTACTTAACCACTGTACTAAAGGGCCTCCTGCTCTACAGGCAAGAAATTGCTCCAGTGCCGTAACTGTTGAGGACTGTATCTTTTGCATAAAGAAATGAATAAAGTCTGAAGTCTGTGGGCAAAGTGATGTCTCTTAATTCTCATCAAAATTTACTGATGATATTTAGTTCTTAATTCGTCATTGATCCAAACAGAAAGCAGTGTCTAATCTCATTATCTAAGTGCATCATTAGCATTAGTTCTTCTGTGTGTGTGTGTGTGTGTGTGTGCACGCGTGTGTTTCTGAAATGATATAAACCCGTTATAATTAGAACCACAGTGAGGCATGCACAGAGAGTTAAACCCAGGTGATCAGGCACTTCTGCTCTTTGCCCTCTGGTCTTGGACTAGAGAATGAATTGTACATTGTACTGCTTAAGTGCTTGACTGCCACAACGTCTGAAACTGAGCTGTAGGGCCCCAGAAATGAGAATTCAGGTTGTGTTTAGAGTGAAATCTTAGTAATGTTGGAGTCCTATATGTTCCTATCAGCAAATACTGCCAGTTCTTCCTTCTGAGTGTACTCAGACTTGATTTATATCTCACCCCTTCCCTGGCCTCTACCACCCATTGTAGGGCGCCTGGTCTTGCAGTGAGTGGCCTTTCAACAGGTCTCAATGCTTCCTCCAGTTCGCCTCCAGCTACAGTGCTTTAAACTACATCGGATCAAGGCAGCCCTCATGTCAGAATAGCTTCCCATCATTAAGCGTGAACTCCAAAGTCCTGTGTCAGGGCCCTAGCACTTACATCTCCCTCTGTCTGTATCTTTCTTCTCCCAGGTAGCCACAGGACTTCCTAACTCACATCCTTCAGGCCTTGGCTCAGAGGTTATTTCATCCCCTTTCATCTGAGAAGTTGCTCTAACCATTCCTCATAAATCAAGCAGCATCTCCCACAATCATCGTCCGCTCTCATGATCTTTCTTACGCGCTATACCTACCTGTGATCCCCACGAGAGAAGGGACTTGGTTGCAATCACTACTTTATCCCTGCTGCCTAAAACAGTGCCTAGCCCATTATAGGTATTCAGAAAATCATCTGCACTGAATGAAAAGATGAGTTAATGCCAGACCCTTTGTTTTCCTAAGTGTTAATCCTCCAGAGAACTTTCTGAGATGTGAGCATTATCATGATAGCTGAGGAAATGGGCAGCGGGAGACTGACCACTCCTTAGTCACACAGCTAAAAAGTAATAGAGCCTGACTCTGAACCCACGTCTGTTTGCTTGCAACAGCTGTGCGCTCTGTTCACAGGCTGCCCTAAGCAACTAGTAGATGCATTGTTTATTGTGTCCATAGGCCAAGATATGGGAGTTTCATGCCAGTGAATCATGTTGACTCCAAAGCCTGTTCTTCTGCATCTTGTAAAGTAGCCACTGTCTCGGTATTAAAAGTACATAAGATTTAAATTTCAGTTTCTCAGTCCATCTGGCCACACTTCAAGAGCTCGATAGCCACATGTGGCAAGTGGCTAACATATTGGACAGTGTAGATAGGGAACATTTCCACCATTGCAGGAAAGCTATTACACAGCACAGTTCTAGAGCTTTTAATTCATTTCACTCTCGGAAGTGAGAGACTGAATATCCTTTCTTTTACCCTTTCTTTTGTTTTTATACATTTGAACAGAAGAAAAATGTGGAATTGAAGGCACCTTCATGGTTAGTAGATTTCTTTTTATGCAGATAGTAATAACATAGGTCCTGTTTATTACATTATTTCCATGTTTAGTCACTGCTCCGAGTTCTTCATATGTGTTAACTGGATGTTAGGGGATGCAAGGACTCAAGAGTATTTAAGACTTGTGAGGTATAAGTGCTTGGAGGCAGTCTCCAGTTTCTCAATCCTGGCATGGTGTCATCAAGTTTATAAGCAGATTACAGGACCTCCACCTGGCCGGGAAGCAGCTCAGCTTTTATACTAGACTGATGTTATTTAAGGAGCTTAAATTAAATTATTTCATTAAAGTACCTTTAATCCAAAAAATGGGAGAAACTTCAAAACACAAGAAAAACGCAACTAAAATTATTACATATCAAATATGCATAATCTGTCATGTGAGCTATCGGCAAGTTACAGTTTGTCAGAAGTCTATTTTAAAAGGAAGACTTTGAAGTCTCCTTGGTGTGTTTATCTGATTCATCGATTCAGTACCTCAGACTAATTGACCTCACTCACCACTTATCTGTGGCACTTCTATTTTCTAATAATTTTGTAAGTTGAGTCCTCTTGTCACATCCAACGTGCTGCCTAACACCTTCATAGCCGTTAAGAGTTGTTCAAGTTAAAATTAGCAAATTTCCTGGCAGTTCCACCATGCTAAACAGGATGGCATTCCAATTTGGTATTAAAGGAGCCTTCTGGCCTTTTTCATAATGCAGTTTTAAGTTACTATTTTGATTTATTGCCATGGTTTAAAGTTATCAAGGATTTTATTTGAGAATTCTTTGTAGACTGATAGGACACATTTATATTTGAGATGACTTATAGCAAGAGATGAGATAAATATAAAAAGGTTTCTATTTTGATTCTGTCTTTCATTATGTAATGCATAAAAATTATTCCTTACTTTCACATCTTTAGGAACTCTGGTTTCTTTATGGATTTTTGATCTTATGGTTTTTAAACTTAAGCAAGCTTTACTTATTTAACATTTGTATGCAACTCAGACTTTATTGGATGATTTCAGTTATATTTCTGTTATATTCGTAATGCAAAGTGGTTGGCACATTTAAAACTTTTTGTTCTACAAGGCAATGTCTCATTCTCCTTGAAGGTAAACTTAATGCATTGAGTTACTTACTTATATGCATTATTTATTACAAATGTGTTCATGTGTGATTTATAATTCTCATTAAGGTGTGGTGGCATCCCTTCCCCTTTCTGGAAGAGTGGTAGAATTTCATTCCCTTGGCTGGCAGGCTGTGGAATTATTATTCTGTGCTTTTATTTAAGTGCTGAATTTGAATATAAAGAAGTTGCTTTGTTGTCTCTTTTTGGGGGACAAATTCATTAACATCACATGCTTGTCATTGTCTAAGCACTGGGAATAGAGCAGCGTCATCTGCAAATGAAACAAACAGGCTCCTGATTTCACGGGGCTTTTATTCTAGGGGAAGGTGAGAAAGAGCAAAAATAAACAAATGAACAAGATCTTGTCAGCCAAAGAAAAGTGCTGTGAAGCAAATCAGACCAGGTAAAGTGAACAGGTTTGGCAGGCCCAGTGGTGAGGGGGCTCTTCTAGATTAGAGGTGAAACTTGAGTGTCCACAGAGAAGGGAACAGTATTTCAGCAGAAGGGGCAATTAGTACAAAGACCCCAAGAAAGAATTGGAATGGAGATCTGTGTGCCTGGAGAAAGGGGAACAGGGAATTGGGGTGGCTGAAGTCAGAGACTGGAAGCCAGGACCTGGAGTTTGAATTGCATTTGCAGTGTGAAGTCGAGATTCGCACGGTAAGGGACAGGCTCAGTAACATGTTCGGATAGTCCCTCTGGTATATATGTGAAGAATATATTTTAGGGGAGCAGGAATGGAAGGGGAGACCCGCGAGGGCTTTTGCAGAAGTTCAAGCAAGAGCGTCAGCCGCTTGGACTACAGGGCAGACAGTGGATCACAGCAGTGGGGGACTTGAGACACCTAAAGAATGGTCAGCAGGACTCCATAGGTTGACTGCAGAATGGGGGGGGACACACTTTTTCTATAAAGAGCCAAAGGGTAGACATGTTAGGCTTTGTGGGCCCTACAGTCTCTGTCCCCACTACTCCACTCTGCCTTGTATCAGGTGATATGTAAAGGAATGGACCGGTTGTGTTCCAAGAAAACTGTATGTGACCTATGGGTTGTATTTGCCGACCCCGACTGAAGGAAAGGAAAAGGGAGGGAGCCAAAATGACCCCAGAATTTTTTACCTTGGCGGAATCTTTGCTGAGATGTGGATCCTAGGGTAGAAGCAGGTAGGACTTGAGCTGTAAAATCAAGGGTTTCTTGTCACACATGTTGATTGTGAAAGCCCATTTAACATTCAAATGAAATAGAAATGAGGGCAGTTGTCTGGGATCTGGGGTTTGGTGGTTATGAGGTTAGGTCAGGAGAAGTATACATTTATGGGCCATTATTGTTTCAATGAGTTCTACAAACGGTGGGCTGTGACCTATTAGTAGGCTGTGAAGTCAATGTATTGGGCTATACCCAGTGTTTTTCTTGGAAGTGAAGTAGAAAACATCAGAGTATATCACACTCACTAAAGATAAGTCCTTTTTTTATGAAACACTTACTTTGTGTGTATACCCACACATGTATACATGCATATATACACACACACACGTGTTTTATAAAATGGGAAATACAATTTGTAACACATTCATATGTGTGTGCATGTGTATGTGTGTGTGTGTGTGTGTGAATGTGTTATAAAATGTATTCTCTTGGCCAGGTATGGTGGCTCACGCCTATAATCCCAGCACTTTGGGAGGCAGAGATGGGCAGGTCACAAGATCAGGAGTTCAAGAAGAGCCTGGCCAACATGGTGAAACCCCATCTCTACTAAAAATACAAAAATTAGCCAGGTGTGGTGGCAGGTGCCTGTCATCCCAGCTACTCGGGAGGCTGAGGCAGGAGAATCACTTGAAACTGGAACGTGGAGGTTGCAGTGAGCTGAGATCACACCACTGCACTCCAGCCTGGGTGAAAGAGCGAAACTCTGTCTCTAAATAAATAAATAATGTATTTCTCATTGTGGACCATAGTCATGTAAGTTTGTAAAGGACAGACTCAGAGGGTATTTAGAGCCATGGGGCTGACAAGATTACTGAGGGAAAGAGCAGGAAGGAGAGAGAAAAAGTGCAAGACAGAAAGAACCCTGAGGGACATTACCATTCAAGGATCAAACTGATCAGGAGACCCCAGTAAAGACGGAACCACCAGTGCAGATAGGCAAAAGAACAGAAAAGAGTCGTATCACACAACCCAACAGAAGACAGTGTCACAAGGAGATTCTAGCAGCACTGGTGGGTCAAGAGGTGGAGCCCTGCAGGGGCGAAAATGCTACCTGTGGCATGGCGTGCCCTGACAGCAGGACCCATGAAGTGCGGCTGCGAATGCAGTCGTCCTGGAGAGGCTGGAGAGGGGAGGAGGTGGGATAGGGATTGGGACAAGTTGTTCAAGAAGACCTGCTATGAAGTGGAACAAGTCCTGGAAAGGGATGTGGCGTCAAAGAAGAGGGCTTTGGTTTTTTTTTGAAGATGGGAGATACTACAGCGTCCTTGTATATGGATAGGGATGACTCAAAGGACAGGGAGAAAGAAATGATTGGAGGAGAAAGGAGGATTCATTGCCCTCCCTCTTTGCAGGCATGAAGTGATTAAGAAGGTGAAGAAGATGGGATGCAACATAGGCAAGAAGGCGTAGGCCTTGGGGTCAGTCTGTGTAAACTGTGCAGAAAATGGAATGAGATTTGATCATTCTTTTTTCCCAAAAAAGTAAATTATTGAAATTTCTATTTGGTTGAGAAATAACTATTTAATTTCATAGTCCCAATAATAATAGAGAGAAGCCTCTTTCCATTTGACCCATTCTTGTTATTCATGAAGGACTGAGGATATTATTTTTGCACAGTTCTGAAATAAGGAGAAAATAGTACTCACAGTCTAGTTATGGAGGCAAGACTAACAAGTGAGCTTTACCAGCAGTAACATGTAGTCTGAGTCTGTGCTGTACATATTTGTATAAGAGGTGAATGGTAGGGAGCAGGGGATGGACAACAGAGTCCACTTGAACTGGAGCAGAGTGCCCTAGCCTCCACATTTTGTCATTTTGGGCCAGACAGTTATTTGTTGTGGGAACTTCTCCTGTGAATTACAGGATCTTTAACAGCATCCCTGGTCTCTACTGAGACCGGTCACATACCTGCCCCCTTTCTCTAATGGTGATAGTCAAAAACATCTCCAGAAATTGACAGTTGTCCCCTGAGTGGCAAAATCGCCCTCTGCTAAGAATGTCTGGACTAAAGCAGTGCTTTGAAATGTAGGAAGGATTTAAAGTTACCAGCTTGTCCATGGGCAGTTGACATGACCCACTCATGTATTTTTTAATCAATCTTTAAAAAAAAAAATTCAAATCTGAATGCATTTAGCTGGAACCCAAGGTGCCAGTTTTTCCCTGGCCTGCTATTTCTTACATCTGTCCTTAATCTTGCCCGCTGTGTGCCTGTGGCCCACAGGGCAACTGAGTTTGAGACCCAAAGACAGCATACACAAAGACACCAAGAAAGGCAAGGATATCATGCATGAATGTGCAGGCCTATTGTGGATCCATTTCCTAGGAATTTATTTTCACCATCATCTCAAAATCTCAGTAACTGGCAACTTTATTTTTCTTTTTGGTTTAATCTATGCTTTAAAAAAAAGCTATCATCAGACATTTTCCCTCTAACTTTGGAGTTTGTTTCTTACCCTTACTTTGGTTCCATGTGAAAATTAATGTACTAGTTGTCAGCAACTTTAGATAGTGTTTCCCATTTGAAAAGTCTTTGCTATGAGGAATATTATTATGATAGCATCTTCCTTCCCTTATATGTATTTTTTTTTCTCCAACCTTTAAGTTCAGGAGTACATGTACAGGATGTGCAGGTTCATTACATAGGTAAACATGTGCCATAGTGGTTTGCTACAGATCATCCTATCACCCAGGTATAAAGCCCAGGATCTATTAGCTGTTCTTCCTGATGCTCTCACTACACCTGCCACCCTCCGACAGGCTCCAGTGTGTGTTGTCTGTCCACTACCCTCCCCTCACCACCACATCACTTATATCAGTTTTGCAGCCTCACTTTGTTGAACTTCTCTTTCTGCAAGTAGTATCATCCTACTTCTATTAGAAACGTTTTCAGCTCTGAGCATTTCAAAACCGTTATCTGAGGCAGAGAGTTTACCTTGTGTAAAATGTTCCCACCTTCCTTCATTTCCCTCAAATGAAATCACACATTCTTTACCACTATCTGGAGGGACATGTTTGCCATGGTGCTTACTGAGTCTATCTTTGCAGTGTCACCTGTAAATTTAAAAATGTTTCCCAACTTTTACCTTACCTGGTATTTCCATTTTTTTGTATTTCTGCTTAAATATTAATCATGTCCCCTATTTGTGAACACAGTCCTTTTTGGTTTAAACATTTTGCTGGTAGAATCTTAATGTCTTCAAAAATAGCATAAGCCCTTAGGAGTAATACATTGCCACTGGCAACATGGAAAATGCCCTTTTTTATGCACCAAGTTGTTGCCTGGGCTTATTCAGACTCTTTTTAATAGTGTTCCTTTTGGCATTTCTAATGTTCTCAATGTTTTTGGTTCCTCACCATATGCAATAAGTGTCATTCATTCATCCATTCATTCAACAAACTTTAGCACTGTGCTATTTTCTCATTATAGAGGAGTGCCATGAAGGAAACATCTAAAATACAGTGTGGTTAATCATAGCTTCCCCATTGTCTCATGGCTAATTCTTTTTCTAGAAATCTCATTTAGTGTATCAACTTTGCCACGAAAAATTCTAATATACCATTTTTGTGATATTTATATTTGAGGCCAGGTGGTTTAAAGGTCCTTTTACACAGTGTCATAGAGTAGCAGTCAAAATAACTAGTAAGCTGTAACATGAACCAGTTATGACTTCATGATGGCGGGAATTCATTTCCTTCCCTAGCAATGGCTATCAAGTCCACCCATTCAGCAACCTGAGTTTTTAATTAGGCTTTTATTTCTGTAGTCAGTATGCAGAAGGGGTCTTGGCATGATGAACCTGTGTAAGAGCTATGTTTTAAAAAGCTTTCTTACAGTTGCATAAACACGAATCCGTTTTTAAAAATCACTTGGAGGTAGTTGGAATTAGGTCTGCATGCATCTTATATATTTTTGTTGTTTCTAAATTTAAAAATGACTTAGATTCTCTGTACTTTTGCCATAGATACCACTTACCAAAGTGGCATATGATCGCATTGAAAAAATAACAGCACTGCCCCTGAATTAATGGGATTCTATGTTGATGTAGTTTGTCTGCATCTGCAAAGCAACTTTCACTTAGACTTTGGCAACTGAAGGAGGAAGAGAAGGCTGTTTTAAAACCTAGCACTAGTTGCCAGTTGCAGCCCCCTCCCCTGAGTTTTAACAGCCAATAATGTCTTCAGACAAGACCAAATGTCTGTTAAGGAGCAAAATTAGATGTGCTTGAGAGCCACTTCTTTACTTCCTTCAACACCCATTTGGTTTTGCTTGTTATAAATGCTGTGTTGTTTTTTTAGGTACAAATGAAATCCGCTTCTGGGTTATTTTTTGTTGAATTTGGATTGAAGAAATTTTACTGGAGAATTCCACACTTCTTAGTGTTGCCTCTACCTCTGCTCAGTAATGGAGTGGCAGTGTAGCCAGCTGTGAGGATCCCCCAGCTATCAGCCAGCAGTGCAGCCTGGGCCAGCCCTGGGCTATGTCTCTGGGCCTTCAGATTATCATCTGAAATATGGGTAGAACTGCACCCTTCTCAGCACTGTCATGAGGATGGAATAAGACGAGGGCCTGTCACACGTTCAGTGCTGCCCTGTTCTGATGCAGAGTTTCTTATTTTCTGACCCCTTGCTCTGTCACATTGAATTGGGTTTCAGGGAGAAGAGGTGGAGGAGAGACCGAAGCAGACCTACTGTTTTCAGCCTTTGACTTAGTTGTCTGGAATAGAGAAGAGATTAGAGAAGGTGAAAAGGAAGAGCTTAGGGGGCAGGTGGTAGGAGATGTGTTCCTTTTGGTCTGTGACAACGTGTTTTTTCAGTAAACAAATGAGAAAAACCAGGATGGAGTAGTAGGTGTTTCACAATGTGAAGATTTTCCAGTATGAAAGGTTCTCTTTTGTAGGTAATGTTCTTCCTCTTTTTTTTTTCTTATGAAAAGATTGTTGTCATTTATCTCCTACTTTTTAATGTTCTTAGTTCTTAGTTTGCAAAAGAAAGAATTGGCAACTTAGGATCCATTGCTCAGTTCTACATTGTCAAAATCTGCTGGCTTATGAAATGTAAAGTCTAGGAATCACTGCTGTAGCGAAAGGCCTACAGGAGGTTGAGAACAGAACAGGACACGAAAGCAGAGCCGCTGAAGTAATGTATGAGTGGGGCTCTGGCATCCAAACCTCAGGGAGAGCAATGGGAGCTCCCCTCTTTCTTTTATCATTGCTTCCCCCAGCTCTTCATTCAAGAAGAAAGAGTTCACATTCAAGACTAGGGTTACATTTGTCACTCTTATGTAATACAACATTTATGGTCACACCCTTTTATGAAGCTCTTTTGTTCTATATAAGTTATCGGAGTAACCCAGAGAAGTGAAATCCAAAGGCAAGACAAAAAGTGGGTGAACTGAGCACATTCAGTGTGCTCAGGGGCACCCCAAAATATCCACGACTGGTTTCTTGTATGTAAAAAGCAGTCTCAGAAACTTTATGATAGCTTTTAAAAATTCATTTCAAGTGGTGTTTGCTTGTATTAAGATCACCATCTGCATTGACACTAAGCCTGATGAGCTTCATTTACCAAAAAATAAATAAACATTAGGAAACAGCCAGAATCAGACAAGAGAGAAAGCAAAAGGATTTAGCATTTATTTTCCACAGTGAGAAACTTGTTGACTTGAATGCTTACTGGGTTAGCACGTATTTCATTTCCATTGTACTTACTCTTCCCTGCCATAAATGCAATGCTCTGTTATACATCTTCTTCCCAGCTAAAACGTTTCATTAAAGGGCCTCGCAGTTCTTGCATTTTCCTGCATCTCCAATGTGCTTGACCTATAAAAGTTGCTTCTAATTGAGGCTCGCCCTGACTGGGATAGTGTGTGGGTTGGGGTGTATGTGGGTAAAACTGATTCCTGTACTCAGCCTTTAAGCCAATCCAATTGGTACAGTGAGCATTGTCTCACTGAAACCTGAAATCTAATAGCTGAACAAAGCCCAAGCATCTCCTGCCCCTCATAGCTATATGGGGCAGCAATTCATTAGAAATGGTCATAGTCAAGGAAACAGCGTTTTTCCTTCTAAGTCACATAATCACTTAGACCAGTTCAGATACTGTTTCAGCAAGAGGATTTTGAAGACATTTAATATCTCCATGGGAGATGAATGGTGCTGCTCACTGTATGTCCTTGCTCTTTGGAAGATCCTGACCCCTCAGTAAATGGCTTCTTTAGGTCTGACTTGCAGGCACTTTGAATAATGCAGAACTTGAAGCCTGATCGCTGTGCTATTGTAAGCATGACCTATGTTTTCTAAGGTGTATATGATTTCTTAAATTTAAAATATTAGAGTAAAGCTTGATATGGTACCAGGCATGGCCTCCATTGCAATTAAGCAGTTTGGTAATAAAGCTAACTAAAATTGCCAAATAATATACACCTTTCCAGAGCAAGCTGGAAAATTTCCCTGTTTTGCAGAAGTATCTTGTGACAAAAAAGTGATCATCGTATCAGTCTGTTGAAACTGCTCAAGAGACTCATGGACTTGCCCTAAGAAAAGGACCTGAGATTTTTTTTTTTCATCTGCATGTGTTTGCGTTTTGTAGGGAAGGGTAAGGCATTGAGAGGCATTGAACCCAGTGTGGTAATAAAAGTTTGCTTTAGTAAGTAAGGATATGAAGCTATCCTCACCTGAAGATTTAGATCTCAAAGAATCCTTGAGAACATATCCATTTGCTGGGGTGGAGAGCTTATAGGGTTTGGTGTTTCCTTCTGAGCTTTCAGTTTATTCTGAGACGAAAGCTCATCTGTTGTGATGGGAAGTCAGGACACAAGGTGGCACAGTGGAACCTTGTTCTCCTCTGTGCTGAGTGAGGCAGCTGTGAATTGAACTGAACCTGGCAGCTCACCAATAAATCAAGGAACAGACCAAGGATCAAGAGCTGTTAAATAGTCACTGCAGCCATGATGGCGATAAAAAGAAAGGCCAAGCAGCTCCTCCCCTTTGCCTCATCAGCTCTTCCTGCAGCTCTCAAGGTGTAAACTCATTTCATGAGCCCTGCACATTCACACATTTATTTGAGAGATACAGGTATTTACTGAACTGCTGACCAGATACTGTTCTAGGGACAGACCGATAAAATAGACTGGGTCCCCGAAATAGAGACAATAAATAAGTAAACAATAAACAATATAAATAATAGGTAAGCAAACAAGGTAATTTTGAAGAGTGATAGGCTCAATGAAAACAAAGAAACTGGGCTGTGTGAATAAAGTGGATCAGAAAAGGGCCACTTCAGATCTGCTCGGAGCCTGTCTGAATTCCTGGTTGGCTCTCTGAAGAAGTGATCTTTGAGGAGGGTCCTGAGTGACAGGCAGAAGCCACCCACACATACATCTGCAGGCATAGAGTTCCAGGCAGAGCAGGCAGCCAGAGAAAATGCCCAGAGAATTGCAAGGAAGTATTTCAGCAGTGGAGGATGCCAACCTGGCTGGAGTGTGTGTCCAGGAGGAGGAACTAAAATGAAAGGCATAGGAAGGATCACATCCAGGAGGGCTTAGTGGTACACTGAACAAAGAATTTGTCTTTCATTGAAACGGTGTTGGGAAGCCATAGGGACATGGAGCCAGGACACTGTACAGTCTGATTTCTGCTGTGTAAAGTTGCTCTGGCCTCTGCGCGGATAATAAAGAGGATAAACAGTGAAGCAGAGATCAGTTTCTGGACTCATGTGGTCATCTAGGCAAGAAAAGGCAGTGACAGTGGAGATGAACTTGGATGGACTCCAAATGTATTTGGAGACGGATGTGGTGAGAGAGACAAAAAGGAGCCTCAGGCAGGGTCTTACGTTTTAGGGGTTTGGTGTCCTATAAGGTTAAAAGCCAGGATATTACTCTGGGTTTGTATCTTGGTCTGGAGCCTAACTTGCATTGCTAAAAATAAGCAGTCAGAATAACAAACAACCTAAAAGTCAGTAACGCATAAGAAAAGGGCCCCAGCATTTTTTAACCTATAAGCTTTTCAGCACCAATTACAGTGATAAGTTTCCCTTTGGGGCTGGTGACCTTAAAATAAGGGCCCACACAGCATCCTGTTTTTCCAACCCAGAAAAGGAATCCTTATCAGTTTTTTCTTTCGGTGAGCTATTTTGAGCTATTGTTTCATAATCCCCCCGTACATCCTATGTAGTTAAAAATCACACTTTCAAATTTGTAGGAACTGCATGGGGCTACCAGGCTACCATAGATTCACCTGTCTTAGGGAGACCTCTGTGGATGAACTGTTAATAAGAGGAATGGGTTACAGAGTCAACTCTTGAGCATTTGCATAAAAAGCAATTCAGATTTGAAATATAGGTAGTAGAAAAGTTGTCGGTATGGTAGTTAAGGAGTCTTCTTATAGGTAGAAGCATTTTTAGATGAAGACAAGACCTGACTTCTAAATACCACAATTACAAATATTTTTAACCTATATAGAGTTAGAGAGCTTTCCTAGAACCGTATGAGAAACTAGCTTAATTCTACCCTTAAAAAGTAGATCTTGGTAAGAATATTCCCTAGGTTAGAAAGACTGACTTCATTGTAGGTACATCTTGACAAATTAGTGGTTGTTTTAAGTTGACGGTTCTTTTTCTTTCCCTTCTAGAGAGAAGATGCCATAATTCACTATACTTCTTACTCATTCTGTATCTTTTCTCTAAGCCTATTAAAAAAAAAAGAAAGAAAGAAATCTTGTTATCAGGTAGTGTCAGGAAATATTTGCAAGCTGGAAAAAGCTCCTGCCCATTTTGAAACGGAATTTCACAAAGTCTGGTGGCCAGCCAACCTCTTAGTTGAGTAGCTTTAAAGATGTGCTTCACTGTCCCAAATCAGAGACTGATCTTGTTGTATTTTTAGCATGTATAGCCTTGAATGATCAATGATTTAGGGACTGAGATTTGGAGGAAAATATCAGAGATGTGTTAAGAAATTGATTATGCATAGACTCCTCTGCTATCTGTAGAAAAGAACTGTCTTCCCAAATGCAGGTCGCAATTATGAGTCCCAGATACCTTAACCCATTGACCTAGTAGTTGCCAGTGGTAGGTTCATGTACTTCACAAAGCTGTAATAAAAATTTTCTGTGAATGCATTTGGTATGTATGAATGGCTGTAGGATTAATCTCATCATAGTAGGCTCTAAACCAAAATAATTAGGGAACCTTTGAATGAGAGTTTAGTATTTAAAAGCTTGGGCTTGGCTTTAGACCAAGTATCCCCAGCTATTCAACTGGCTGTGTGACGTTGGCGATGTTACTTGACCATCTGTGTCTTGGTTTTCTCATCTGCAAAATGAGAAAATATGAATACTTAGAGAGCAGATATGAAGAATCAGTTTATGTCAAAGACAGGCTCTCAATACTGTTTAGTTATTTTTGCACTCAATTTTCAACTCTTTAGGTGCACTTCACTTGTTTTTGAGAGTAGTTGCAATAGGATCATCCATGTCATTTCAATGACACCTCCTCTGGAATGACCATGTATTTCTCAGGAATTGCATGAAGACAATTCATCCATCTTACCCAGGTCTTTGAGCAGCCCAAGGTATGGATGACTTTGGGTCTTTCTTACCTGTGCCAGTTCAAGGCTTGTTACTTTGAGATGAAAGGCTCTGTAAGCCATCAGCAATCACCAGCTTTGCAAGCCATTTATTTCTCCTGGGACATATTTATTAGACAATGTGTACTGTGTAATTGAAGCAGACTTCTCTATAGCTGTAAAACCAGTACGACTATGTTCTTAATCTTCTTCAGAAGATGCCAGCTGACACTGCCTTGGGAGCTACTTATTTCAGACATCTGAAGTCCACACATCTCTCTAAATTATGATGGTCAAAATGCTTCATAATGACCATTATTAAGTCCCCAAAGGAAAGAATGTCTTCATCTTTTTGGAGACATTGGGTCTGATACTTATGTTCTTGGCAGCTAGTATCATATTTGCATTAAAAAATTATGCTACAGAGTTATGATGGTGTTTACCAAGAAGAAGGAGAAACATGTCCAAACTTACGATCATTTTTTCATTTCTTTTTATGGATTCAATTTTGTCATATATAGTGTTAGAAAGTGTACTCTTCAGTGAAAATGTACTCTGGTTTCAGCTTGGCCTTGAGTTTATGCTGGTACACTGATTTAGCTAAAACAAAACAACAACAAAAAAAACCTTATCATTATTATTCACTCAAGCATCAATCATTGCATGTGTTTCCCACCCACTCCCCCACCCCATGATTAAATGCTAGCCATTCTTCACTTCAGCTCCTCCCTCTGCCTCATTCTTCATATTGGATGAGATTTCTTTTTCTGTATTCCTAAAAGCAACAGTGCTTCCTTCTGTCCTGGCATATAACACTTACCACGGTGAATTATAAAACTGCTGCTTTGCTTTTTCTCTTTTAAAATAGACTATGAGCTCCTCCAGGGCAGGGGCCATGTCTGATTACTTTTATCTCATAGGAATGCTTTGCGAGGCATATGGCAGAGCTCTATTAATCTTGTATGAATTAATTGTCACTTGACTGGTTCCTTCTCATACTTCAAGTCTTAGCTCAAATACTGTCTCTTCAAGAAAGACTTGCGTGATCACCCAACATAAAGTAGCTGTGCATCCCTGGCACAGCTTGTTCCATTGTCCTGCTTCATTTTCATCGCAGAAACTATCACTCTGAAATTATTTGCTAAGTTGTTTATTCTGTCTCGCCACAGAATATGAAAGCAGGACCCTGTAGGTCTTGCTCATTGCTTCATTTCATGCCTGTTTCTAGGCTGTCAGCACAGTTTGGTTATATGAATGAGTGAATTTTCCCTGTTTTCCTTCTGTGAAGGTTGAGTGTACCTTTTCCTGTTTTCTGGACTGTTCTTAGCATTTTATTGGTACAGAAAGAGCAGTTTCAATTTATTTCATGGCTTATGTATTCTGTATTAGACAAAGAAAACAAAAGACTGGTTGGCAGGAAATGATGCAGATGGATTTTTTTTTTTTTTACAAGGGTTGCTGGCCATTGATGTTCATTGTTGAGAACCAGTGGATTGCAGTCAAATAACCATCAATTCTGATTGGGTGGGGAAGTCTCAGATTGTTCTCAATTCGTCTTTCCTGTGCCCCACTGTGTCTTTACCTCAATAATCTTTTACTGTTTTGACTAATCACCATACTACCCCCAACAAATAAAAGGATGGCCTAGGAGGCACCTTCCTTTTTCCAGGGAGCAGCACTTTTGATAAAAATTACTTGTGTACTTTAACACAGTTCCTCTCCTCATAATTTTTTTTCAGATGTATCTTTTAGATATTTCCAAGAAAGAAGGAAAAGTAAGCAATGCAACTTTTACCTTTCTGTTTGATCCTTCTCATTGTCCCCTCTATTTATATGCTGCTCTTATTGAAAATAAAAACTTAGCTAAAGTAAATCTCACCCTAGGAATTGCTTCTAATGCGATAGCCATGTGCTTGGACAAGGATGATTTAACTTAAGGACCACAGGCCCCAATAGAGTGGGTTTCTCAGGGTCACTAGTGAAAGTTTCAGAGACTCCCTGAAATTATATGCAAAATCATGTGCTTCTGTGCAGCTTTGCTTGAGAGAGGCTGTAACCGCTTTGTATCACATTTTCCAATCAAGGCCATGACCCAGTAATTGAGGAGCATAAACACTTGAGTAGGAATGGTAGCGAGTCATTGAGCCAAAGGAGAGCTGGAACAAACTCCAGTTGTTTTTTAATCTGGCACTGCACTAAGGCCAGTATGTGCCATCGTCCAGGCACGCTGACCACTGGCTGCAATACTGACCCTGTTGATGATTATTGCCACATTATATGTAAAATCCAGAAAACTTTCAAAATACTGAAAACAAGAATATGAATTACCTATTAATCCTAATGTTTAGAAAAAATATTTTAATACATTTCCTTTAGTTTTTGGGTGTATGATGTGTGTGAATATATATGTATATCCACTTATTAACAATGAGTTTATATATTTTATGCATAGGTTTTACCCTGCTTTTCATGTCTTTTATCATTACTGTTTTCCCCAATCACTGAATATTCTTTGTTGTGCTCATTTTTAATGGTTTCATAATTTTTCATCTTATTGATACGTCTGTCTACTCAGTCCTCTGCTTTTGGAAGTTCAGACTGTTTCCCTTTTTTGTTGGTTTGTTTCTTTTGTTTTGAGACAGAGTCTCGCTCTATCTTCCCCAGGCTGTGCTGCAATGGCGTGATCTCGGCTCACTGCAGCCTCTGCCTCCCAGGTTCAAGTGATTCTCCCGTCTCAGCCTCCCCAGTAGCTGGGATCACAGGAGCCTGCCACCACACCTGGTTATTTTTTGTATTTTCAGTAGAGATGGGGTTTCACCATGTTGGCCAGGCTGGTCTCAAACTCCTGATCTCAGGTGATCCACTTGCCTTACCCTCCCAAAATGCTGAGATTACAAGTGTGAGCCACTGTGCCTGTCCTGTTTCCATTGTTTATCTTCTTAAAATCATGCTGTGTTGACCATTTTTTATAGGAATTTTTGCAAGACTCATTATTGCCTTAGTACAAACTCCTAATGATGAGTTTACTGAGTTAAAATTAACTGTAAGTTTAAAGTCCTACATTTAGAATTATGCATTGATAGGTTTTAGAATAAAGAGAAGGATAGTGGGCTCTGAGATTGTGCTCAGAAGTACTTTTATATTCTTTGATATCTAAGACCAGCCCCTGACCAAGACCTCACAGTCATTTTCTTTTAGGGGCTTTCAGTGGTCCCTGATGACTCCCTCTGTAGCTCCTACTCTCTCTCTCTCCCCCCACACCTTCTCTCTCTCTCTTTCTACCCCTAGATAGATATATATATACATATATATGTGTGTGTGTATGTGTGTATATATATAGAGAGAGAGAGACCTATAACTGTACACACACACACACACACACAGTCCCCTGCCCCTTGCACACTGTATTACCTAATCCAGCTCCAGGACAGTTTTTACTGCAACATTTGCCTTGCAAAACTGTAAAGAATTCCATGTGTTCAGTGACAAGTGGATTAGTGACACAGCATTTGTTGGAATGCTTAGGAGGAAAGCAAAATGTTTCCACAAAAATGCTGAAGTCTGGAGACCCAAACGCAGAAGGGAATGAATATCACAATGAAAAAATGTAAATTGATGACATAAATAGTACAGTTTTCTTATTTGTAGATCCACTTTGTATGTGACACACACTTTAGGATTCACCCTTTCAAAACCCTTTGTGCGGTTTTTCTTGATTCCTTTAGTTAGTGAAGTTGGTTGGCATTCCCACTTCCTTTAAACATGGAGGAAATTAGGTCCAGAGAGGTCCACTCTCTTTCCCAGCAACTCAGATTTTGTTTGTCTCAGTGCTGAAATGGCAATGCTTGGCTTCTGCTTCATTTCCCTGACAGCCCAGCTGAGCTCTCCTGCTTCTTCCATATTGCCATTGTATCAGTAGGACAAGCACAAGTCCTAATCTACTAGGGTTCTTTAATAAAACTATGTGTGGCCGGGCGCGGTGGCTCACACCTGTAATCCCTGCACTTTGGGAGGCCAAGGTGGATGGATCATGATTCAGGAGTTCGAGACCAGCCTGGCCAACATGGTGAAACCCTGTCTGTACTAAAAATACAAAAATTAGCCGGGCGTGGTGGCATGCGCCTATAGTCCCAGCTACTCAGGAGACTGAGGCAGGAGAATGGCTTGAACCTGGGAGGTGGAGGTTGCAGTGAGGCGAGATTGCTCCACTGCACTCCAGCCTGGTGATACAGCGAGACTCCATCTTAAAAAAAACAAACAATGAAACAAACAAACAAAACTATATATGTATGCATTCATTTTGTGGAAAAGTAAGCAACTCTTGGAGGATATAGAGGTCAGTGATGCTCTAGAGATTTTAAAACACAACAAAGTGTTCTGAAACATGCTGCATTTGTCTTCTTTAAAAATCGTAGAGACGTCTGTTTATTGTGGTATCTGTGGATATGTATGTGTGTATTTATAAACCAATAAAGCTTTTCTTGATGTAAAGATACTAAAAATAGGTAATAAAGCCACGCATAATCCCATGAGCCAAAGAAAATACTGTTTTCGTGCATAACCTTCTAACCTTTCTTTGCAAATGGTGTGTATTCTGTTATAGCTTTACTTTTTTCATATAAATTATTTGTGTACAGGCATTATAAAATTTCACCAAGTGTGACATTCTGCCGTTTAGTTATAGTTCATGGCCTTGATATTTACAGGAAAACAGATTTCTCCTCTTTACATTAGTTGGTCAGGTCCCAGTCACTAGCAAAAATTTGCCATTTGTTTTCTCCAAAGGGACACCATTTTAATAGGGTACTTTAGATATTCAGGTCCCAAGTTTTTCTCGCTCTTGCAGATTGCGCTTTGAACATACGCTTCCATGTGAAAGTTTTCCATGATCCCTTAGAAGTAACATTTGCTGCCTTCTAAGGGCCCTAAGAGCAGATGCTGCTATCCATAAATTCTTTCTTCTGCTTATTCTGAAACCTCCCCTTCCTTACCCTGAGTGGACCAGACAAGCCAAGCCCATTAAGACAGGTCCCATTTCTACCCATATGCCTTATGTGTAATATGTGACATGATTTATAGAACACGAACTTCCTGCTGCCACAAGGCATACAAAGTGTTTGCTTGTCTGAGGAAAACCACTGGAATGCCATCAAGTGTGGGATGATGTTACCTCCTATAGCCTGGCTGGTAGGGACATGTCTGCAGTTAACCAGTTACACACAAGCTATCTGCTTTCCTTTGATTTCTAGGTCTTGGAGCATTCTGTCATGTCAAGCAGTGACCTTTTGAGTCTTTTCTGTTAGACCTCCCAGCTGTTTTTCAATCCATCTGAATAGTTTGGGCTAAAATAAATTATAAATTGTAATAAGGTTTTTCCAGCATTCACATTTGTTAGATTTTAAGATTTAATGACCATATGGGCCTAAAACAAATCTTTGAGTTTTTCTTTTTTAAAAAGCAGTCAAGGGGAGTCTCTTGATTTTGACTATTTAAATATTAATTTGTGGTCGTAACCCGCTTTGGGGCTCCTGTAAAAGGTGTGGCTTTTTAAAATGAAGGTTTTCAGCAACTAGCCAGCAAAGAGGAACAATGCCTCTTTAAATTAAAGATTTTCGTATTTGTTATAATATATAGTTTGTTGTGTCAGTTGAACTGGGATCTTCTAGAATATTCCATGGACTGCTTCCTCAGAGGAAACATATCTTAATTGGTTACCCCCATATCCTTTAGACTGGTTGGTTTTGTGCAGTTAACAGTGAAGGGGCCATTAATTAATATTTTCTTGCCTCAGTGATATGTGAAAATGCTGTTCTTAAAAAAGAATTCTAAATAATGTTAAAGTCTCCTTCAATGAGTCCCTCTGATCCTTCCCCCTCCTTACCCTATTGGACATATCCCTGTTATCCATTTGACATGGACGTTCATGGAAGGCAAAAGCCATGCATGTGTTTGAGTGTGTGGAACATCTGTCTCCTGCTGTGCCTGCCATTCTGCAGCGTGCCGTTGTACCGAACATTGTGTTTTAAAGACTGCCTCTGTTGTTACCTATAGCGATAGCTCATTGCTTTTAACCTAGCTTTGTAGGTTGGCTACCCCACAGGTTTTTAGAACTTCCAGTTGCTTCCAGTCTTCCTTTCTACCAACAGTGCTTCACTGAACATTGTTGTGAATGCACCTTTGAATGTGCATCTAGAGAGAATGAAAAATGCCCCTTATTTTATATACGAAGCTCTTGAAGGGATTTGAAGATCAGCCAGAGTCTTACAAATGATTAGCAGCGTGTAGATTGAAACCATTTTCCCTGACTCTGCTTACCTAGTGGGGGATTCTTTCCAAATTTTCGTGGAGGTCACTGGGATCCTAGGCAGAGTCAAGTGCAATAAAAGATAATTATGGTGAAACTTTGCTGATTCCAATTAACTAAGAAGGTCTCTCTGAATTAGGAGAAAATATGAATTTAAAGATGTCATCTTATGTAATTTTGAAGTTTATACAGTGACCCACACTAATATATCCTAATAAAATTTCTTAAGAGAGTCATATTAATGAGCCAAGAAAAACACCTGATGGTTATTTTAAAAAGTAAAGACATATCAAAATTGTTCAGCACAGTTCCTTGTATCCATAGGTAAAATATTTCTCCTACAACCTTTTTTATATTTTAATATGATTAGCAGATGATTTTTGTCTAGTTAGAGCAAGATAACTGTAACCATTTCCTTTCTGAATGACGTAAAATAGGCCAATGAAGGTGAAAGGTGTAGACATTTGAGTAACTCCTCTGTGCCAGGTCGGAGGCTCTTGTACATTTTCTCTTGTTTCATTATTTTAGTAATCTTGTGAAGTGAATCTTACTATTTTCACTTCATAAATGGAGAAACTGAGACAGAGAGGGCCCCAAAGCACCTTGCTAAAGGATGCTTATCTGAGTTTGCCTGACTGGAAAGAATTATACTCAACTATATCAGAGTCTCTTTAAATACAGTCCTTGGATTCTCTGTATCAGAATCTCCTGGAATTTTTGTTAATACTACAGATTCCTCGGCCCCCAAGGGTGGGACCTGGGCTGCTGCATTTCTAACAAGTTACCAACTGTGCTTTATGCCCTCTGAGGTCTGGGAGCCTCGCTTCCATGGTGACCTCATTTTGGTGATGTGAGGAACCTTGCCAGAGAGTGCCCCCATGCCTCCCAGGAAGAGTAATCCTCATCATGCTTCACTTTGAGTGGGCACATTAGCAGGCTCATCTGGGCTGCTTCCTCCTCACTCACCCACTTGCCTCACCTTGCCTCATACTGCTTGCGCTGACCTTAGCGTGGCTCATGGTTTGACAAGACACTTCCAAAAGAGTTGAAATCATCACACTCCCTTGGAATCACTTTCAAAAACAGGTTGAAATCTCCAGTACAGCATCACCAGATCCCAAGCATATTTTGTGTGCTTTATACAGGTAGAAATTGCATTTTGCATTCTAACTCCTGCCAAAGAAAAAAATAAAAAGAGGCAGCAGCTTGCCAAAATGATTACTTTTGGAACACCAGTATATACTTTATTTTCCTTTCTCGCCTGTCTTTCGCACCCTTCCCTGGTGGTAGATTTCCCATAAGTCTGCCCCTAATTGCTGACTTCCCTAGAATTGAGGAGGTCACTTGTCCCTTCCAGCTCCAGCCCTCCCACTAAGGACAGGGTTTTGGAAGAGCCAGCTAGATTCAATGACCACCTTTGCCTTTCTTTCTCCGTTACTATCTTTTTCTTTCAGCTTTGTGCATTTTTTCTTTTTCACTCCCAAATGACATGCTTTTTTTTTTTTGAGGGGCTAGTCCAGCTCCAATCCTTTCCAGCAAGCTGTGAGTAGGAGGTTGCTTGAATGGCTGGCAGACATCGAGACAGACATGTGCTGATGATCCAGAGGAGACCCTAGACCAACTTGGATTTGTGTTCATTTGTTAGCATTCTGTGTTGGCAAAAGAGCATCCGTCTTTGTTTTGGTATTGAGCTCATCCAAATAAAGAAAGTGTTTCCTCTCCTGTAAGGCAGAGGGAAAAAAAGAAAAGACCAAAAAAATTTTTTAATTTTAACCATGTACTCCTTTGAAACTAAATATATACCCTTTCCTCTGTCCTGATTGGTCCGTTTCAATTGACAAGTGGATCGTGTGGAAAGGAAATATCCCGGACCTAATTGTAAGTTAAGTCTCTCTTAATCCAGAAGAGCATTTGAGATTCTGTCCAAGTGTTCAATTTCCCAGGCCGCTGAGGTCTGTGAATTTCTTTTCCCAGCCTCCAGGCTGCTGCAGTACAAGTCAGCATAGCTAATGCAGATAGATCTCCTGCCTCTCGCTCTCCTCCTCCCTCTGCTTTGATTCGATATGAACAGCCTGGTAACTCCGATGCTGGGGAGAAATCTGACATAACTCTGCAGATGGCTAGGTTGCCATGGAACACCTGGGGATTGTTCTTTAAGGAAAAGGTAACGTTTGTATGCTAATGATTTCTTCCCCCCTCCCCTCCTTGTTGCATTTTTTCCAGGACTGCCAGTTCCCAAGAAGAGCCCAAAGTCGGTAAGGACTTGTCAGTTACTTGGTGCTTGTTGGGGCTGGGGTGGATGGTGGGGGACTGGAGGTGGGAGGGTACGCTGTGTGGCTTCACTTCACTCAATGTGTTTTAGAGTGGATGGAGACAGGAGCCGGGGCTCATTTTCTTAAGTTCTGGGGATCTGTTTGTTATAGAAGGTATTTGGGCTTGTCTTTAACTGTATAGTGATTTGTGGGCAGGCTGCAGGAGCCAGGATAAAGAATGGATGTTTGGAATCTTCTCTATACAAATGCATCCACACTCTCCTTCAAAGGGATGAGTTTCTTAGCCGTTTTAACTTGATAGAAGTGCTATTGTTTCCTTTGGAAGGAGAGAAAAAGAAAGCTCCACCTGCTCCGTGAGTAGCATTGCTCTCAACTGGTGTTCCCAGCTGTTCACATGTCTACCCATTCTCTCCCTCAGCTTTCTTAGGCACCGGAGGATGAATTATTCACAAAATAAAAAGCCTATAGGTTTAAGGAAGAATTGCTCTGCCCCATATATATGACCATGCTCAGATGGAACAATGTTCACTGCCCCAGCACTGAGAATAAGACATTTCCTTGCTGTGGAATGTCCTTTGTTGTTTTGCCAGCTTTAGCAGCATTATGCTGCAGGTATAGGATTCTTTAAAAAAAAAAAGAAAAATCAATGTTTTGCTGTCCTTTCTAATCTGGTTTCCCTGAAGATGCATTACCTAGTTGACATGTTAGCTAATAGCTTAGAGGCTATAGTGTTTTGCTTGATGGTATGGGTTTATGCTCCAGGGGCACTAATGACAAATTAAAATGCTGCTTAACTCAAAATCTGGAACTCCAATGCCTGTGAAGTTGATCTGGGTGGAAAGGGCTTCCCAATTCATTCCTGTTAGGATAAAGAGGGATGTTTCCAGGTGGTTTAGAAGATTTGGAGGTGGGAAAATGTACAGCCTCCTGCCATCCAGGGAGGGAGAATCTTTAAAACTTCGCGGCTTAACGGCGCTGCAGCTGAATTCTTTCCACCTGTCTCCAAGCCTGGCAGCACGAGGCAGAAGTTTATTAAGAAGATGAGAGAGGGAGCTTCCTGCATTTTTAAACCTTACTCCTAAGTTCTCCAAAGAAGAAAAACCTGTAATAATTGATGTGATTCCGATGGCATAGTGCCGCGGTGATTGGAACATTGACTTCAGGGCTGATTTCCTTGTCAGTTTGTGTTAATGTCCAGGCAGAAAAGTGCTGGTTGGTGCCCACATTGGAACCACAGAGATGCCAAAGTGTGTGCATGTGCGCATGTGTGTCTCCCTATCCCTGGGTCATAGCCAGTAACCCATCCACCTTCAGAAAAATGGAAGGAAATCCAGAAGATGTGTCTCATAAGCTTGAATTAGCATGAACCATCCTTTTTTCTTCCCCACCCTAGCCATGCTATGTTGATACATGGGCTTATTTTACACACCTCACATGGTGTGGAGTCTTAACAAGGAGTGTGCTGAGGGAAACATAGTTTTGCACAGGTAGCATGACATCAGGTGTAGCAAGGTGTTCTTTTCCATTTTGCATTCCATTTAAATTTAGTGTGCAAAAGGATTTGTGTAATTCATTTGCATTTTTCCCCCAAGTGTTTTGGAATTACCTGGTGAACTCAAAGGCTATCAAACAGGTATTGAACCTGCATTCGCCAAGTTAGTCAAGATAATTCCCTATGACAGTTAATTTTTGCAGAAGCCTTGTCATTAGCAAGCAGCAAGCCAATTACTGGGGCTGCATTCCTAAGAAAGAAGCTCTCAACTGCTTTGCCCATAGTCTGCTGGCTCTTAATTACCACAAGCTAAGAGAATGATGTGTTGCTGGGTTAGAAAAGAATAAGCCCCCAGCTTGGGGCTTGTCCTTACCTGATTTCTGTGCCAGGACAGGGATGAGGGTTTTCACAGCTTTGCTGGCACACACTGGCAGCTGCTGTACAAAATTTGGGAGCTGTCGGCCAAGGTCTGTTGTTGGATGTAAAGCACTGCTAACATCTGTGATCAGTGAGAGTTAAGTACAGGTGGGTTGAAAGTGGTTTCTCTTTACCAGTTTGAATTTTGATGATGTCCTGCCAGGGAGACAGATGATTGTGGGATTTTTCTGGTGGGGTCAGAGGGAATTCAGGGGGAAGCTGGATGTCCTGCTACCAGAAAGCCATTCAGGTAATGACAGATAAGGTAAATTAGGCAGGATGCATAATTAAAAGCACACTGATTGTGCCTTGCTGTGACTCATTTAGATTTGGCAATAGCTGTCTGCACATGTGCACAGTGGTCTTAACCCAGGACCATTGTATTGTTGTTTTGTTTATTTTATTAGAGGCTCCTGACAATGTTGGCTTGCTCATGTGACTGGCAGCTTCCTTTTGCCCTCATACCTTTTTTTTTAAAAAGGGTTTTCAATAATTAAGTAGTTGGGTTTTTATTAGAACAGAAGGACCTATCTTTTTTTATCTTGTTTCTTCTCCTGGATAGTCCCTTTAGCTTACTCTTAATAAGCTATTTCACCTGCAAGATTTAGTTTAAATGTTGAAATTGTGGTTTATATACTCATTGGGGACAATGGCAGTATCTTAATACAATTTTATTAATTTAATACCTGGACTTTCATAATATCAGGGATTTTTCTGCCAAATAGCAGAGACAAAAATAAGACATATTTTCTGTCAGGTTTTAGACCTCTCTGGGAGACTGAATCTGTAGCCCAACTTAATCATCCTGACTGAAAACTCATTTAACTGAGACTCTCGGTCTAAATCACCTGCAAGGATCTTGTGTGTGAGAATTTAAAACTCTAAATATCACACCAAACCCTGAATTTTAAGTCAGTATCCACCTGCTTTCCTATGAATTCATTTCCCAACTATTCTCCCTTCAGCTGCTCCCCTCTTTTTTGAGATGGGGTCTCACTTTGTCATCTAGGCTGGAGTGCAGCGGCATAGTCGTATCCAACCACAGCCTCACACTCCTGGGCCCAAGCAGTCTCTCGCCTTAGCCTTCCAAGTAGCTGGCACTATAGGTATGCACCACCATGCCTGGCTAATTTTTATATTTTTTTCTGTAAAGACAGGGGTCTCACCATCTTGCCCAGGCTGATCTCAAGTGCTCCTCCTATCTTGGCCTTCCAGCGTGCTGGGATTACAGGCATGCGCCACTGCACCTAGCTATCATCCTCCGTTTATCCATCTGTTCCTCCACGTACACATTCATCTTTCATCCATTCATTCATCCATTATTCAGCAAACTAGTATTTAGAACCCATTAAATGTCAGGTGTGGTGTGAGGCACTGGATATACTATAATAAATAAGATAATCATGGCACCTTTCTTCTTGCAGTTTGCAAACAAACCATTTATTGATTGCTCCTTACCAAAAAAAGATTCATTGTCACAAATTTCCAAAATGTTTATGCAGTCATTTCATCAATAAGTATTTATTGTTTTCTGTGTGCCACGCCCAGTGCCAATATTCAATAAGAATTAATCAGAAAACATCCCTGCCCTCATGGAAATGGGGAGGGAGAACAATAACCACATTAACAGGCAGATCTACCAAGTTCCTCAGTTCATACAGATTAAAGTGCGATGAGCATTAATAAAGCAGAAATATAACATGGGACCAAGTACACATGTAATGTAATCATTCCACTCTTAATTATAATAACCTGTAAGTGACCGTACAGTGCCAACACCCACAATTGAATAAGTGTTGTGATTGAGCTGTGGAGTACTTTGGAGTTTCCCAGCAGCCCAGGCAACAAAGGAAACCACATTCTTTACTTAACTATTATTATCAGTTGCAAGAACATGTGTCATATTCACTAAAGAGACAAGATTTTCCTATTTACTAAAAAAAAAAAAAAAAAAAAAATTCTACAAAATGTTTATACAGAGAGGACCCTGGATGGTGGGCAAAGCATCCAGTGCCCATCCACGTTGAAGAGTCAGTCTCTTCAACAGCCTCTTTACAGCAGACAGAGCAAGCTGCCTGAAGGATAGCCATAGTGATAGTCTTTTTTCCCCACTATCCTCTCCGTCCCTTTCTCCTGCAAGAGATGCTAAAGGAAATTACTGAAAACTAGCCATTAAGAGATGTGAGGAGAGACTCCTCTTAGATAACGTGCACACTGAATGACCCTGGCCTGGGTCATTCAGTTTTAGGTACCCTGCCTCTTTCTCAGACTCACCCAGTTGTGTGGCACCTGTATTCCTTTTCCCTGATGCCACTTGTGTGACAGCTAGCATGATGATTGACCCCATCAAAGCTTCTACAGCCTACAAGAAGAAGCAGTGAGAGTAGAAGACGGGTGAAGGAATAGGATCACTTAAGTCAGTCTTCTTGCCTCTCACTTCCCATGGCAACTCCCATTCTCTGCCCTTTGGGGCCCTGGAAGATGGATTTTGCCATTTAAAACACGCAATGTAAACCAGAATCCATTTTCATATCCAGTCAGTTCCTGCCTTTTCTTCTCCATTAACTCCTCTCTCCCACCTTTTTGGAAGAAATTGTTTGACTTAGACCCACAAATGATAAAAGAAACAAACAAAAAGAAGGACTGTCCTCTGCATTGGCTTGGATTTGAGTGTCTGATTTTCACACAACCTTTAATGACATTGGCCTAATACCTCATCAGCACTTGGAGTTTTTCCTGTTGTCCATGTAAATCGCTGCAGTAGCCTTCACTCTTGGCAGATAAGTGAACTGTAAATAATTTTGCTTTAAAATGGATCGATTTGTCATTTTTAAGCCACATGAATTCTTTTCATCATTTAAGCTCCTAAGTGCTGTCTGTATTCATTTGCTTCCAAGCAAATATTTTCAGTTCACTTTATAAGTACCTACGTTTCGAAATCATTCTGGGAAATACTGATGAGTTGATTCTTTTCTCAGTTCCATTTACAAAAACCATTATGTCTTCCCAATTTCCCTGGCTTGACATTAAGTAAGGGAATCATTCATTTCAGAGAGGCTGGTACAGTTTTAGTTTAAAAGGTATTATGATACAGGTTCATGGCCAACATGTGACCAAGAACCTTTATGGAATTTTTTTAACTGAGCCCATTTGCTTATTCCTAGTTGGCTAGGAATTAAGACTCAGAAATAAGACTCTTGCTTCAAAAATATCAGCATAGTGACAACAGTTAGCATTGAAAATTCCTATGTTAATATGTGGCACCCCTTCTCAACCAGTTACTCAAAGTAGAGATGTGGTGGGTGGATATCCTTGTTTCTAAGCTCTCATTTTTTTGGTGATCCTCTTCACCTCCCTCCTCCTCTGCCCCTCCATTCTCCTGCTCTTCAACCTCCTCCATTCAGTCTGTCAGCAATCCCTGTTGAAATTGGCACCAAAGTGTCTTCTGACCTCACTTGTTCCTTTCCTGGGTCACTCCAGCTACCCTGGGGTCGTCCACCTCAGGTCCCCACATTGACTGCCGCTGGGGCTTCCGGACTGGCACCTCTGCATTCACTCCTCTTCCCCACCAATCCATACACCACACCAAACTTTCTGGAAATATGTTGGCTCTTGGCAGATCCCCACTTGAAATTCATTAACAGATTACCCCTCTTGAAACTAAGAATGAAACCCAAACTCCTATGTAGCCCACAAAGCTCTTGCATTATGTGGCCTCCCAGTTCCTCTCAGGTACCCCATCCCTTGCTGTGCCACACTGGCTTTTTTTTTCTTCAGGAAGTCCACTTAGCACACGCTGTTTTTTTGTTTTTTTTTTTTTTTTTTTTTTTTTTCTGAGATGGAGGCTCCCTCTGTCACCCGAGCTGGAGTGCAGTAGTGTGATCTTGTCTTACTGCAACCTCCACCTTTTGGGCTCAAGCGATTCTCGTGCTTCAGCCTCCCAAGTAGCTGGCGATTACAGATGCTAGCCACCACACCTTGGTAATTTTTGAATTTTTAGTAGAGATGGGTTTCACCATGTGGGCCAGGCTGGTCTGGAACTCTTGACCTCAAGGGATCTGCATTCCTTGGCCTCCCAAAGTGCTGGGATTACAGGTGTGAGCCACCATGCCCAGTCTTCTCTTTCTATTAATAGAGTTCTTCCAGAGTCCTCTCTTTGCCACCTTTCAAAAGGACATTGCAGTGTGTTGCTATCAATATATTTGATTAATATTCATCTACACACACTACATATACCCACACTTAAATACATACCCAGGGATAAGTTTCAAGAGCTCAGGTACCATTTATTCCTTATTTACATGTTCTATCCCTCAGTATCTGGGATACAGCAGGTGATCCTGTGTATTTTATTGGGTGAGTGAATAAATCTGTTTCAGGTAGGGCAGTACACTTAGGAGGGCCTGGGCTGAATGCTCTGTCATTGGTGTACTAGGTTTTTCCATTTATCCATGTTCTTAGTATGCACAGGGTTTCATGAACAGACTTAAAAGTGTACCTTTAACTATAGCTACTTGTCTTTGGGCTAGTGTCTCACCTAGGAAAATGAGGTGAAATACAATCACATTAAATGCAAATGTGATCCTTTGTCATAAATAGTTCAGAAGTGAATGTATTCTCATGCCTGTAGTCTTCTGGGAGGTGATCCAGACGGCTGAAAATGCATACAAGTTGACTTTAATTTGGGAGATACATAAACATGGTTTTTCTCCTGGACAATTCTGGGCTTTAACCAGATAAAGGACAACCTCCTAGCTAATTAGCATGCTCACAGAAAATAAAAATTAAAAAAAAAAAACAGTAACAACATAGTTTGAACTCCCCCACCCCCACAGCATAGTTTTAAAAAACCCTGAGTGCCAACAAGATATTAAATAAGGAATGTATCTTCAAATTAATGAGTTTTCGTAATTGAACTTGAGAAGGAACATAGAGTGAAGTGAAGTCTTAGCAGGGAGAACATCCAAAAAGCTTCCAGATTACTGTGTATTTAGCCCATTAGTGTGCCATTTATATATGCCAGTTAGAAACAATTGAGTGGTGGCACAGTTTTTAGAGCACATTTTCAGGATGCTCCTTTACTTTTATTTTCCAAATTGAGGTATAAAGTTTAGATGGCATTTAAAAGAGACTCAGAGGTGTAGTTTGACCAAGAGGCAGTTTTGCAAACTCATTCCAGATTGTGTCTGTCATTTGGTGTTAAATTGGACCTAAATGAGTCATTTATTGGGGAGGTGAGAAAGGGTGTTATATTTGAAAAATGGCCCAAGCATTTCCAGTAGACTTCATTTGCACTCTGTTTCTGGTGGAACCATCTCTTCAGTTAAATGTAAGAGATCTAGGTCTTCCATGGCAGAGATTTGTAATACTAGGACAGACAGGAGAGGATTTTAAAAACCTATGACGTGACATGCTGAATCTCTGCACACGCATGTATGGGTATGAATGTAAAAGTACATATGCATTTTCTCTGGGAGATAGGTCCACTACTTTTATCAGACTTTCTCAGTGGGTCAGGGTTGCCAGAAGGATATTTCTTTCCAGTTCAGGAAGAGGGATCAAGTGGAAAAGGTTTGAGTTAGGTTTCAGTGGGTAATGGCCCAAGAAGACAATGGAACAGAAACTGCAAATTACTCTACAAAAACAGCAGCAGGAGGACATTTCCTGCAAGTAATCCTGCAGCGTGCACACGTTTGTGAAGAGTAGTTTCAACATGAGGAGACCAGAGCTTCCAGGGTCAGAATTTAGTGCTGATAGGCTGACCCTGCAACCAATCTGGCATATACTAATTTGAGGAACCAAAAAAGGGTGGTCATTTGAAGGGAGGCATGCCACTGTCAGGGTAAATGCATAGGTCTTTCACTGAGTTTTTTGCTTTTACATTTAAAATATCTTTCCCCTTCAGAGGTGAACAAAAATAAAACATTACTAAAATGTAAAAAAATAGGAAACAGCACTTCCCATTAATTCTGATTACCAAGGTTCATTTTGAAATGAAAATGACTTTAAATTTTGTCTTGATTTGAAAACCTATAAAAAGTATTCTCTGTGCACTATAAAAATAAAAAAAGGTAGGTAATATGGGAACATATAATGATAAGAGGGGAAAACTCCACCCATAATCCCACTTTTTCTATGCATTGTTATGTATGTTCACACAAAAAATAGGCTGAAGCTATACATGGTTGTTTATAATCAAGATCCTTGTAAAGTCCACATTGAAGAGGAAAAAAAAAAAACATTCCCATGTGCATGCAAAAGAAAATGGGTATGGTTTTCATCATTTACATTTTCTGACTCTGGAATCTTCAGCATGTCTCCCTGGGAAGCTAGAGGTATTGTTCTTTTGGGGCAGAAACTAAGTTGATTA
Source organism: Cacajao melanocephalus (assembly GCA_963573385.1). Taxonomy (NCBI): domain Eukaryota; kingdom Metazoa; phylum Chordata; class Mammalia; order Primates; family Pitheciidae; genus Cacajao; species Cacajao melanocephalus. The sequence continues at coordinate 69,342 of CAUYLG010026946.1, forward strand.
TTGGGGGAGAAACTGTGGTAGTTGGCAGAGCCAGGTTCCATCAATTCTTTGGAAGCTAATCCAACCAAGTGAAGTGAGCTGAGCACTTGGTCCTCAGAAGAGAACAGCGGTGACGTGGGGTTATGATGGTGTTTGTTCCCACCCAAACATCGGCGTGTTTTCCTAGCATCCGCACCAGTGTATGTTTTTCTCCTTGAATTGGGTTGAATTAAGCCTCTCATACAGTTTTCTCAAGACATCCAGGCTATCTTAGAATATGGTCCTCAAATTTCTCCCACAGGTACATCAAATATAATTTTAAACAGTCTATCTTGCCTTCGTTAAATACATATCTGATTGTTCTCAATTTTGAATCCTTGCCAATACCTGCATTCAAATCTGTAACAGTCAAGAGCAAATGAAGTTTTTGTCCTCCTTGGGCTTTCTTTAGATACCTGTTTCAAAGCAAGAACTAGAAGGAAAGGAATTATAGGGACCTGAGAATTAAATGAAATGAAAGGACCTTGCAAATTTCCAGCAGAATTTCAGAATGAAACATGAAGGATACCTGGGGAGACAGCAAGGAAGAATGGTCTTGATAGGGTTGATCGTAATACCTGGTGGTAGATTTGGGCTCTGTAAAGAACTTTAGGGATCTAGAATGCTCAAAGTCAAAGCTCTTATAAAGTACTTTAAAACCATGAGCTCTACAGGATCTATAAGAGAGGATGGAGAGGTCCTTCCTGTCCTCTACCCCGTACAATGCTTTAAATCGGATAAGTAGTGACATGGTGTGCATATGAGGCATGACTTCAGGATTTTCATTTTGGATAGGGAATGCTAAACACCTGAGATTACCACAGTATTTTATTGGAAAAATAAGAACTACAGTTATTTTATTTCTTACCCACTATTTTTCCCTCCCATTAGGTCTTACTCTCCATTCATTCACCATTCTAACAGAGCATTTTGTAAAATGAGAAGGGTCTTTGCTGAGCAGGTTTTAATGAACAAGGAGTTGGTTATTCAATTGAAAGTTAAATGGAACTCTTCGCCTTTGAATGTAACAATACTTGGACTTTGGACAAGTTGTAAGTCTAAGAAAGGTGACCCCAGAGGTCAGCTCGTATACAGAGTTCGATCTTCCTTTTCAACCAACAATACTGTCGGCAGTTTAAGAGGCAAAGTGTAATGCCTGCAAAATTGATTAGCTAAGAATTATGGAAGTTCTTCATATATTAGTAATTTATACACATAGAAATACCAGTAAACATATAAAGCTGGCATGATTTTTAAAATATCTGACCTCTGTATCTTTTAATAGTCTAAAACAACAGATAGCAAACTCTTAGAGAGGAATTGGGTATTTTATTATTAAAAGATGCAAGACATGGAGTACCGAGGAGCATCTTTAGGCCTGACTCTATTTCTTCTGAATATTATAGCTTTATATAGTAAACCACTCATGGTATTTGGAGTCACATATTTTTGTCAAAATGAAGATGTTAAAACTGATCCATCTTGCAGTAAATGAGCATAGCGTCTTAGCTGAGAACCTGTGATGAATATCGGATTCGTTTTCCTCTATAGCCCAGAGAACAGTATGGGTTGTGATTATGTCTTTCTATCTGGCCCGCTCCTCTGTTTGTCTGCCAATCACCTGGGGATTTATCTGCATTCAGCATTAACTGGAGAAAGGTGGGAGCCAAAATACTGTTGATATACTTATGTATGTGTATGCAGAAGTGCAGAACAAAGACAAGCTGGTGGAAAACACCCACTCAGAGAACCAATAATAATCTTTTCTTCTTGCCCCTCTCCCTGCTTACTTTCAGCAACCACTGGAAAGGAAAGACAGCCAGAATAGTTCTCAGCACAGTGTTTCCAGCCACCGGAGCCTGCACACAGCATCCCCAAGCCACAGCACACAGGTGCTCCCCGAGTTCCCACCTGCAGAGGCCCAAGCTCCAGATCAAACTGACAGCTCTGGCCAGAAGAAACCAGATCCTTTTAAAATCTGGGCCCAGTCCAGGAGCATGTATGAAAACCGACGTAAGTAACATCCTGGCCTTTCTCTTGCCCAGATCCCTCTGCAGGGCTCTACCTTTCTCTTGAAGGTTATTGAAAATAGAGGCGTTGCAGTGTGTGAACTGGATAAGGTGAAATCAGCAAGAGGCAAAAGTATCACGGAGGGAATGGACTCCGCTGGCTGTCCATGGAGGCTCCACTATGCCTGCACTTTGGGGAGGGGGTAGAAGTGGATGGTTATCAAATAAATGCCCTGGGTAAAAATGGTTTTTTTTTTCTTCCCTCTGGTTAAAAGGAATGGTATATAAGAGCTGCTGTCTCATTAATTCTCTGAGTGGAGATTGTGATGTGCTCGTAGCACAAATTTGATACGCAATAGAACTTAAATATGATTGGCTGGGATTGTAGGGCTAATGAGAAGAAATTAAATGCTTTTCAAGTGGTCTCGAGTTTTAAAAATGCTGGTAATTTTTTTTTAACCATTATCAATCTTTCTAAACATTCCCCTCAGAAAGGAAAAAAAAACAATAGCAGTTAGTGGTTTGTGCTTTAATTACTTACCCAGTGCTTTACCTTTTCTATAAATATGAGCTAGTGATGGTATACTTCATAACTTCTTGGCTTGTATAAACATAATACCGCCCTCATGTTTAATGTCTTACTTTTTATTATGAAATAATTTCCAAAAACTATTTACCATAAATAATATTCTTACCAATGTAAGTTCCGAAAATGCATTAGTTTTAGGCAATGCAAATTGCCTTTTGTTGTTGTTGGGGTGCTGTTTTCTGATGTTTTCTTATGAGTATAATTGGTCAAGGTGAGGCAGATATGAAGCACAGATCCCTCATTTTCTCATTTTGGCATGGGGTAGGAGAGAGGTGTTGTGACACTGGTGATTAGGTTGAAGGGTCTGAGAGAAGCTAGAAGAGTGAAGGGAATCATTTTGCTCATCCTCCCCTCTGCACAGGTTTCATTCCTAGCTGCAGCTGTGGTCACCACTCAGCAGGGCTCCCATCGAGAGTTGTGGCAGAGAGGTTGTATGAGGTGTGGGGGCCCCAGCCTCCTGCCTACCACACAGACCTGGCTGTACTGTGCTTCCTTTGCCGGCCGAAGTGCATGCTGGGAGCCTTCAACTCCTCTGTGACCCAAGCAAAACGGGGCAGTGAGGCCAGCATCCTTGTCTGAGGAGGAAAGTTCGTCAGTCCACTGAGTAATGCTCAGCAGTTGTGGGGCAGGGATGAGCCTGGAGTTTTGCTGGTTATCAAATGTTAGGAGTTGCTCAGGGCTTCATCCTTCTCCCCCTCCCCCCCCCCACCAATATATTACTGCCTTCTTACTACCATGATGCATGGAATTAAACAGGCTGTTTTGGCTATGAGTTCACTCTGCTGACAGCCCACTAGTTTGAGCAGGGACTTATTTAGTCACTGGACTAGAAAGACACCCCTAACATACCTCTGAGGCCAGGCTAAAGGAAATGAAGTTCCATTTGGAATGACCTCACACACAGTGGATGCTAACCAGGAACCAGGTTCTGTCCTCACTGTGTCTCCTTGCTCATTGTAGTGATTTCACTGAAGAAAACCATTTAAGAGACGTTTACAAAGAGGAGCGTTTTCATATTCCCTCCACATTTCTCTCTAAGCATGTGGCTCCTCCGATCAATGGCCCAACTTCAGTTAATGTTGAGATATTGCTTTATTGACCATGCTCCTGCTTTCCTCGATACAGTACACATTTATGATTGAGTTTTCCTGTATGAATCTTTTTGTAATAAAATGAATTGTGTTTTGAAGGGCTGGCAGGGGCATCATGGGTTGACAGGACAATTCTAAAACATCTGTTTAATAGGAGGCTCTTGCTTAAATGCCATTTTCACCCTGGTGGAGCCTCATTTTCTTAAGGATTTGATTTAATCAAATGTTTTTAAAAAGTTTTCACCAGGGAAAAAAAAATAAGAAAAATATGTCATATGGCCATAGCCAGCTGCTGTAAGCACTGAAATTGCTCAGGTGACAGCCAGACTGAAATATTTGGGGATTGGCAGGGTGGCTCACGCCTGTAATCCCAGCACTTTGGGAGGGCGAGGTGGGCAAATCACAAGGTCAGGAGTTCAAGACCAGCCTGGCCGATATGGTAAAACCCCATCTCTACCAAAAATTAGGTGCATGCCTGTAGACCCAGCTACTCTGGAGGCTGAGACAGGAGAATCACTGGAACCTGGAAGACAGAGGTTGCAGTGTGTGGTGATTGCACCACTGCACTCCAGCCTGGCAACAGATTAAGACTCCATCTCAAAAAAAAAAAAAAAAGAATAAAATATTCAGAATGGTGCCAGTTTTTTTCCTTTACTTTCTTTAACATCTGAGCAATCAGATAGAGCAGCACAAATGAGAATCTATTCCTTTTTGGTAATTGGAGCCTCTGTAGTTGACTGATAGATAGTAGCAACCTAATTGATGTTAAGATTCACGTGGATTTCTTCCTCACTACTAAATAAGGATAATGATGAGACCTCCCCCTGGCCACCATGGTAATTACTCAGTATCTGTCACAGATTTTCTTCTTTTCACAGTACTTAGGAATGAACCTTGTCTTTGAATCAGTATTTCTCTTTATCTCAGATCAGTTTCTGCCATTCCCTTAGGTTGTTTGGTATCTTGTCTTTGGAAGAGAAAAAAGTGTGTAGCCTTATTAGATATGATTCCCTTCCCCTTCCCCACAAGACAGTAAAGTGAGCAGAGTATTCCAGGAAAAACAGGAGAATTGAAGTCAGCAACAGCAGCTTAACTGTGCCGTATTACCCTCTTTTTGTTGAAAATACATTTTTCTTTTTCTTTTCTTTTATTATTGGGGCAATGTGAAGTGTAACACAATATCTGATCACATTCCTTTACATGGTCTAAATGTGTTGCAATATACCATATTTTTGATATGGTCATCTCTCAAAGCAACAGTATTAGAATGAATCTCTCTGAATTACAAGTGCATTCATGAATCCCTTTGCAGGGCTTCAATGTTTAATTGAAAACAAAGACGAGCATTGAAGTTCTTTAAAAGCCGTGTTGCCTTGTATAGAATTGTGTACATCTTTAAAAATGACAGTGATGCAGTCTTATTAGTATATGTTTAGGAAAATCAGATCGTATCCAGTAGCATTTACTACAAAAGAAATTATAAGGCTTGTGGTAGAAACTTTGCCTGTTCACAATATAGTTTGGAAAGAAAAAGCTCAAAACTGCCCTATTAATGAACATTGCAAATCTGTCCTGCTTTGGAGAGACATGCTTACAAGTTTGGAAGGTGGCAATTGAGCTTCTTTAGCATACTGAGCTTAAGAAGCTTGGGTGTACCTCTAGATTCTAAGAGCTATTATGACTGTTCATATTTGTGTGTTTGTTCAGTTCTCAGACCCATTGATTTGCATCTCTAAATATAACATGATTCTGGCTTGAAATGCTTAGAATTCACTTGAACAGATGTTAGTACAAGAATGAATTTTATCCTGGATTTGATACACTTTTGAATAAATGCTGTAGTGTAGTGGTAGCACAAATATACTTAAATTTTTCAAAAAGCAGTAAGGGTTTAGGCAAACCATGATTGAAATAAGGCCATTCAAGAATGTGTACTTCAGAGTGTCATTAAGTAAGGAGAGTTTAAGATGGTAATAGGAGTTATAGGAAACTCTGAACGGTAAAATTGTGAATTCTAGCTTTTGAAAAGTAAAGCAGCATGAAAAAAAAGAAAAAAGGGAATCAAACTATAGTCTTTTAAAATAACAGCTGTGACCTTTCTTGTGAAAGCCGAACTGCCTGTTTCTTATCAATCAAAACTAAATTAAAGTGAACTAAGAAAAAGAATGTACATTAAGCTCTGCAAAATTGTGAAATTAATATTCCAGCTATGTCACCTTCACCTGCATCGGGATTGAGCAAGGGTGAAAGAGAGAGAGAAATCAATTCCACGAATTTTGGAGAATGTCCGAGTAAGGATCTGCTGAAAACTTTTGTCTCTCCATTCTCATTCATCTTGTTTGATGTTCTCATTGGTCTGGGGGCCTGGGGAGAAGTTCAAAAAAGAGAGGGAAGAAAAGAGGGGCATGAAGGGGGGAAGTGCTCTTTGGAGCTCTTGTTGACCAAACGCAAACCAAAGACAAGATGGAATAAAAAGGGTTTTGCATGCCCTTGTCAAGTCTGGAAATGTGCTAGTATGTCTGTAGTAATGGAGACACCAGGAGGTTTCTCTACAAACCTGGTGTTTCCATTCATTCTGATTATCAAAGGAAGTCTGTTAACTGCTTTATTGAATTGTCAGTGGCATTACCAAAAGGAGACTGACTACAGAAATTGTTCATATGCAAGAGCTTACAAATAAAAACTGGACAAGGTTTTCTTAACTCTATTCGATTTAGCCTCAGTCAAAAAAAAGTGTTATTAATGTCAGAAAAATGGCTCTACCTTACTACTGCCTACAAACTTAATTCTAATACAATCTGCCTGAAATAAGGAAAAAAAACTATTTTTGGGGAAGTAGTTTAAAAACTTCAATGCCTCTAAGAAGAGGTGGACTCAGAGGACACAAAAGAGAGAAATTGTGTAACCCCATAATGGGTTTCAGTACTGATTTATTGCCACAGTTATACATCTGGGTAAATGACATTTAGTTGGCAGAAGAGCAGAATTGTTAGAATGCCAAAATTAAAGTAGCAAAAGACTTTCTTTGTGACATATCTGTGTGTCAATGTTTATGTCTGTGTTTTCTGGCCCATTGTTGTGTCTTTAACATCCCTAGTGTCAGTGGGCATCCTCCTTTTCAACAGAACACCTTTAAACAAATTTTTCATGTTTCCACTGACTCTCAGAAGGAAACGAAGCCTTTTTTGTGTGTGTGTGGGCTAAACGGTGTGAAAAGCCTAAATCTGTTGGCCACAACCTCCCATACCATGCTAGCTCACACCTAAATGAGCAACAGTAGGCAGAAACTTGTTACATTTGGTGTCACTGTAGGATAGGCAAATGTTCCAGAGTTAAATGATGCTGACAAAAATAGAGCTGGGTTGGAAGTCTCTGCAGAGGCCCTTTCATTGTTTCCAGAAAGGCCACACACTCAGTGGACCTAAAACAGACTCTGCCAGGAACCCAGTGCTGGCAGGAAAGCACCAGTGGTCTATTTCAGTAATAATCCTCCTGCTTGAGTGAACCAAAGACTGAGACACAACTTGATTTAATTTGTTGTTTCAATGAGGCTGTTACAGCAAATATCCTTTAGCCAGCTAGTCGAACAGAAAGAAAATATTGTTACCTTAGCGTTCTCAAGAAAATATTACTCTAAAATTGTGTTTATGGAAGTCATGCTGTAGCTTAGCTTCATGTTCTGTGGTGTTTCACAGCTTAGCCTCAGCAATTTATAATAAAAGCAATGGATAGAAAGCACCCATTTAAAGCCCTGGCATTAAGATAGCTCAAGTAAAAATATCAGATTCAAACTCCTCGGACTTGTACTTACTGGTCATTTGGTTTCTCCTGTGTTGGTGTATTCATTCACTATACATTTTAAGTTTGTGGGTGAATCACTAAAAATGGACATCTCTTCACCAGCATAAAATCTAAACATCCACCTTCTTCTTCCCTATTCCATTGTACAAAACTGGAGAAGAAAAGAATTACAATCTCAGGCCTGCACATTCCTTCAGCTCCAAATCCAGTTAATTAAATAAGGAAGTAGGCACAACAGCATTTGAAAATCTCTTTTAGGATTGACTGCAACTGAATTATGTTTTTTTCTCTTTAAATAAAAACGAAATCATTTAATAGGTCATAAAACACCCTGTGTATACATTAAAACATTAAATAAGAATTAAATAGAAATAACCCTCTTTTACTTGAGTGAAGTAACAGTGTTTTATAGAACAATTTCATATATGGTAAGCATTTTCTTAAAGAAATTACATTTCTTTTAAAAAAACAAGATATTCATTTTAAAGCCCTAGACCATTACTGAGTGTTTAAAGTAAAATATCAAGTTATTGGAAAATGAATTAATACTTTTAATGTTGAAATATCAAATTCTGGAGTAAAATAATTATTTTGGCAATGAGATATATGGTTTAATATAATACAGACTTTTGTCATCACCATTGATCTTAAGGATTTGGAAGCCTGGCTGATTTTGGTAATAGTATTGAAATCCTAATAAACTTTGTACAGTCAGCTCTCAGTATCTACTGGCGATTGGTTTCAGGACATCTGCACCCCCCACCAAGGATATAAAAATCCATGGATTCTTAAATCCCTAGAAAATAGCATAATATTTGTGTATCTCACACACACCCACACCCACCCACACACACACACACACACACCCTTCCTATATAATCTATTTTTTGTTGTTTGTTTATTTATTTATTTGAGACAAGATCTCACTCTGTCACCCAGGCTGGAGTGCATTGGGCAATCATAGCTCACTGCAGTCTCAACCTCCCTGGCTCAAGCGATTCTCCCACCTCAGCTTCCTAAGTAGCCAGGCACACACCACCATACCTGGCTCATTTTTTTTTTCTATTTTATTTTTATTTTTGTAGAGACAAGGTCTTACTGTGTTGCCCAGACTTGAACACCTGGGCTCAAGTGACTTGCCCACCTCGCCCTTCCAAAGTGCTGGGATTGCCACTGTGAGCCACCGCACCCACCTCCTCCTATACTTTACATCATCTCTACATTACTTATGATATCAAATATAATGCAAATGCCATGTAAATAGTTGTGGTACTGTATTACTTAGCAAATAATGACAAGAAAAAAATCTGTACATATTCACCACAGCTAAAACCATTGTAGGTCTAACAGATTTTCTGCCTGTGATTGCTTGAATCTAAGGATGCAGAACCCACAGATATGGAGGGCTGACTGCAGGCGGAGATATTAGGATGTTTGAGAGTAATTTTTTGCAAAAATGATTTAACAAATCAAATTCTTAGCATTGCTAATCTTAAAGATAAATCAGAAAGTCTTTTTAAAACAAGCTCTTCTCTTTCATCCTCTAGTAGATGAAACATCTGGTGACTTAACATGACTTTAGAATCCTTAGAGCCAGCTTCAGGGGTGACTCTGACTTAGTCTGAGTTCTGTTCTTGGACGTGGACACCTACTTTGTGGTGTGGCACATCATCATTTTAATTTACTTAATTCCCCTTGCAAGAATACTGAGTAAAGCGGTTAATGCTATTTGTATTTACGGATCATGGCTTGGGCTTGATTGGGAATTATCAAACAGGGATTAGTCCTTTGAAAACCTTGAGGGCTCAGTGACTGTTTCCACTATTTACATTATCCCTGTGTCTTTTGTTATTTTACCTATTCAGAGTATTTTGTTTCTTTACCTATGTTGAAAAGCTTCCATCTGAACAAGCACCACCATTCTTGATCCTACAATTTTGTTCATCTTGGGGGTATCATTGTTTTTATCAGTAAAATAACCCATCTCTTCCTTCTCCCCTCTCTGTAGTTCCAGATTACCAGGAACAGGATATCTTCCTCTGGAGAAAAGAGACTGGATTTGGATTTAGGATTCTGGGTGGAAATGAACCAGGGGAACCTGTGAGTCTTTTGCTTGTCTCTCTCCCCAGCATGTTTTTCTAAGCCTTCAAAGAAAATTGGCGACAGTGACAAATCACCAAGATTTGAGTCCAGCTAGATGCAACACTGACTCTTTCATCTTGAGCAGTGTGGGGTTTTCATTGGGTTTTGTGGAGTTCTCTTTGTCTTGAGGAAGAAGAGACTAGTCTGTTTCTAAAAAGTTTGTATGCATGTTTGTGAAAAGTGGCAGCTGCAGCCTCTTTAGACCACTTCTTTCCCCCAAGGGAGAGGAAAATAGAAAGCAAAACAGGAATAAGTATCACCTAATATAACAGTGGCCTGGTCCCTCTGGCCAGGTCCATTCAGTCTCCCAGCAGGTAGTGGGCTTTGTATGTTGAGTTGCTGGTGTGCAGAGAGTATTTTGCAAGGCCTTATGAGACAGCGATTGGAGAAAGTCAGACCCCTGCCTTTGCAAAAGTTAAGAAAGAACCCTAAGCAAGGGTCAAGAGACATTGAACTTCCCTGGGCCTCAGTGTCCTCCATTTTGGAATAAATTTAGTATAACATCACAGGGTTGTTTTGAAGGAAGAAAAGAAAACTAAAATAGGTATTGTTAATTTCCTCGTGATAATAACAGCCATTATTATCAAGCCCCTACTAACTGCCAGGTTCTGTGCTAAAGGCTCTTAACATACATGCTCTCATTTATCCATCAAACCCACCAGTTTATCCTGTTTTCACATTTGAAAAAAAGAAAATAAAAGAAAGAAAGGCTAATTAACTTGCCCAAGATCACAGAGCTACTAAATGGAGGGACTGACAAAGAAGGTCTGACCTGAGTCCATGTTCTTAACAATTATTTTCTCAGAGTTCTTTGTTAACTATGAATACCATGTAAAGGTAACTATAGCACTATTGTCTGCTGAAAGGCAAGGCAGGCACAAATAATTTAGCTAAGGTTTAGTGAATGGCAAATATAATAGCAAGGCACCAGCTATAAAGAGAGCTCTGCTTTCAAGTACTGAAAGAGTTCAAAAATGGAGATGTCCAAGCAGCTTTTGCTTTATGCATTCATTCATTTAAGAGTATTTATTGCATATTCCCTATTGCTAGGCATGATGCTACACCCTTAAATAAAAATACTATTAATATTTTAAATAGCAGAGTTTTATGGTAAGAGAGTTTTTAGGTAGCCAGGAAAGAAGAATAGGTTGTACCATGAAGGGAGAAAAGTGATTTATATCTGCAAAGGGGAAAAAGAAAGAATGAGTCATCAACAGGCCACAGGTAAACATCCAGAAACTAAGCAAGAAATATTCTTTCCACCATTTAAGAATTGTTGCAATACTTAGCTCAATGTCTTGTACACAGTGGGTGCTCAATAAATGTTTGTGGCATGCCTGCAGACATGAATGAATGAATTTTTCCCAGAGATGTGAAGGCCACTGGTGTAACAGTAAACATAAGAGAGCAATGTTTCATCCATCATTCAATTACTCAACAGATTTATATTGGTCACATCGTACCACTGGGTGCTGCTGATACGGACGGCCGCCTGAGGTCTGGAGATGAATTAATCTGTGTGGATGGGACACCAGTAATTGGAAAATCACACCAGCTTGTGGTCCAGCTTATGCAACAAGCTGCCAAACAAGGCCACGTCAATCTCACGGTGCGGCGTAAAGTGGTTTTTGCGGGTATGTGTTTCTTTCATTCCTTCAGACAGTGCGTTGTCACTTTATTCACAGAAAAGGCCTCCTTCCTGTGTCTGCCTCCTTGAGCATCTATTTTAGCAAATGTTTGCAAATGTGATCAAGCTCAGAATTTCCAGATGGCTTGCTTCTCTCAAACCCTGCAAAAATTACTGTCATTCTAAAGTACTTTAATGTGCTGTTTGCATATGTTCAACAAAGGCTTCCAGAGGAAGGCTAGTTGAATATATATAACTTCCCTTCCATCTCCTCGCAAATCAGAACTTAGCCATCCTCTTCATTTGATGATAATCCTCAACAAATGAGGTCATTATGAAAGTTAGAAGAGTTGTAGCTTCATATTGAAAACAAAATTTGGGTTTCTGCTACAAATTAAACTCATTAAAAAGTTACTGATTTCTTACTGTCCTGTGTATCAAACCAAGATTATTTTTTTTTCTTTCTACAAGAAAGTTGTAGAGCTGGCCAGTTCTAGGTCAGCTTTGATACCTTCTTCCTGCCCATAAGCTTTGAACTTTAATTCTCAAAATACTACATATCCTTTCAGGCTTAGCTCAAATATAACCTTCTTCCCTCGGAAATTCTTCCTTCCTCCAACTGCCTTCAGATTTTAGCATTCCCTCTTTGGCATTCCAGTGACTCATGGTTTACTTCCATATCAGAATCTGCTATTTTGACACAGTGAATTGTGTATCTGTCCTTTCCCTTGGCCTACAAGCTTCCTGAAAGCACACGTTGAACACACCTTGATTGTTCATCTTTGGATGCAGCTCCCACCTTGAAGCCTTGTAGACAGAACCCAGAATGCAGCAGAGGCAACTGTCCTATATCAGTTGAATTACTGGAGAAATATGACCTGAAATATTATGAATTCTCATGGCATTAATATTAGTGAAACAAATACCTATCAGATAAAATTAATTGGTACCTTGCTTAAAAAAAAAAGAGTATAACCCATTTTAAATGATGTATGATTAATTATAGAATTAAGATGCTAAATTCCTGTGTGAGAGTCCTACCTACTGCAGCCATGGAAAACAGTGTTAATCCGCCATAGATTATGTCCTTAGAGCTTGTTTATGGCCTCACAGTCCTTCTAAACATAGTATTCCGTGCAGCTAAAACCAGTCAGCTAGAACTGGTGTTTGAGATGAGATGAAAACTGTTTGACTTCCCTGGCCCAAATAGAAATAGTAAGGCAATGTGATTTTTGTTTGTTTGTTTGTTTGTTTCAGGTTTTTTTTTTTTTAAATCTTAAATACTTTGGGTTTTTAGCTCTGTGTAAAAGGCATGTCAAATCTATGAAGAGACATTATGCAAAGCAAACTAGTCACAAAGGGGAAATACTGATTCCCTTTATATGAAGCACCTAGGGTAGTCAAATTTATAGCTAGAATGCAGAATGGTGGTTGCTGGGGAGTGGAGGAAATGGGAAGGGGAGTTAGTTTTTAATGAGTACAGAGTTTCAATTTGGAAAAGGACAAAATTCTGGAGATGGATGATGATGATGGCTGCAGAAAAATGTGAATGCACTTAATACCACTCAAATGTACGCTTAAAAATGGTTAAAAATTTGTTATGCTTATTTTCCCACAATTAAAACAACCTATGAAAAGAGAAGCTTTTGGAAATAGATATAGTCTGATCCAGAACTTGGACACAACACACATTTTGTTTTTGGCACGGTTGGTGCCACCTACTATGTTGGCCTTTTAGGGGTGCCTTACACTGCTATCTGACAATAACACTAGAATGGTCACTAAATTCAGAAGGAGGCCAGTGCATCCAGTTCTGTGATGAGAGTAGATGTTGACACCAGGCAGCTAAGAAGAGAAGCTGTGTGTATGTCTCGCAGGTGTTGTCATGAACTCCACATAGGGCGAGTAGCCTCAATGGTACTGTCACTTTACTGTTTGTGGCCTGATGGAAAAAGCGGAGTAGAAATGTGAGTGGAAGGTAACGACAATATGAACGTGCATCCAAGGTTGTATCTGTGCAGCCAAGATGGAGGTCTTTGGGGGTGTAACCCTCACCTACACTTAGGCCCTTCCCTTTGTGCAATGGGGAAATATTTTACAGCAGGTTGATCTCGCTGCAGACTTGATTCTGAGTGTGGATGTCGACATACAGCATGGTATAAATTACAAACACTATTTGGGAGTCCCATTTGGTGTTAGGTAGGATCAATGCTCCTAGATACTGAGTGGTTAATATTTGTTAAGAGAAGCTTCTTTCAATCCGTATATCCAGGTTTTGTGAACCCAGGTGCTGTCTCCTCCCCTCGGTTCATGTTTTGATTTCTTGCAGGAGTTTCGGGAAGGCGGGCGGGGCAGCAGGATGGAGGGGCTGCAGGACGCGGTGAGGTACGCGTGCATCTCTCTGTTACAGTGCCCAAAACCGAGAACGAGGTGCCCTCGCCAGCCTCCTCTCATCACAGTAGCAACCAGCCGGCCTCGCTAACAGAAGAGAAGCGCACACCGCAGGGCAGCCAGAACTCGCTGAACACGGTGAGCTCGGGCAGCGGCAGCACCAGCGGCATCGGCAGCGGCGGCGGCGGGGGCAGCGGTGTGGTCAGCACCGTGGTACAGCCCTACGACGTGGAGATCCGGCGAGGGGAGAACGAGGGCTTCGGCTTCGTCATCGTGTCCTCGGTGAGCAGGCCCGAAGCAGGCACGACTTTTGGTGAGTGCTGAATGTGAAATTGCCCAGGGTTTCCCACCATGGAGTTTTTGTTCTCTTGCAAGTGAAAACTGGCCCAGACCTCAGTGAGCAGAAATGCTTTAGGGCTTCTTGCTCTGGGTAGTTAAAGATTTAATTAGGGTTGGAGTGGATTTGGTAGCTCTTTCCCTTCTGAAGGCTGGGAACGTTTGTTCAGCCCTTTCAACTTCAATCTTGAGAATGGGATCATGCATACACAAAGCATCAGATTTGCATGAAATTTGAATAGCAACCCCTGGACAGTATATACAGACTATTCTTTTTGCCAGAGCAAGGCTTTTGAAAGATTGTTTGTTTGAGACGGAGTCTCGCCCTGTTGCCTAGGCTGGAGAACAGTGGCGCCGAGCTTGGCTTACTGCAGCCTCCGCCTCCCGGGTTCAAACGATTCTCCTGCCTCAGCCTCAGGAGTAGGTGGGATTACAGGTGTCCACCACCACGCTCAGCTAATTTTTGTATTTTTAGTAGAGATGGGATTTCACTGTTGGCCAAGCTGGTGTCAAACTCCTGGCCTCGTGATCCCCCTGCCTTGGCCTCGTGATCCCCCTGCCTTGGCCTCCCAAAGTGCTGGGATTACAGGCCTGAGCCACCGCCTGGCTGAAGGGTCTTAAATAGGATAGCACTAATTGCAAGGGTCTCAGAATGGTCTTAAGAATATCTTAAAAGTTTTTACAACGAGCATATGGCTGTAAAAATGCTCTAGGAAAAATAGAGGTGTAAGGAGTGAAAATACTGCATGAGATGCTAGTCCCGCCTCATCTGTGTTCTTTCTCTACTCTATCTCCATAGGAATTTTTATTTAATTTTAAATAATATTTTTACCATTGCTTGATTTAAAGTCTGGTTAAAATCAGAGTTAAGAGTCATTTGAGTATCAGGACATTGGGGATTTCAGCAAAGTATGGAGAAACACAATTGTCATCCTCTCAGGAGGTTCACTCGCTGCTGGGTATACTGGAAAAGACCAATAGGAACCCAGATGATTACAGGAACTAGTGATATATGAACCTGTTTCCCATTGCAATGTATTGATTATAGATATACACTCCAAAAATGATCCACCTTCCTGATTGGGTAAAAAGTCATTTGTTATCTCCCAAGCACATTTGTTACTTACTATGGAATACAGCGGGAGAAGGAAAAGGGCTGTGGAGGCTGTGCAGGCTTTTCATGTACCTCAGCTATATCCCTGAATGACTTACCCACATGGAAACTGGCTAGATCAGCAAGGTGCTACCTCCCTTTAGCATTCTCCTCCAGTAGAACTCACTTGGCCTCCATTTAGTCTTGGTGTAGTTGCTTCCTGCCAGAGCTGTCTCCCTGTAAGTTTTATGTTTAACAGGGGACAGTTTCTCAGCCAGGTCTATGCATGCGTGGCTGCAGTAACAAACGCCCCTTACTAACAGTGCTTTTTGAGCTACATTAATAAAGTCATCATAGCATGTCATGGATGGATGACCTGACATCAAAGCAAGTTTTTTTTGTTTTGGTTTAAAATTAATTTCAGAGGCTGTCCTGCTTAATATAAAAAATAAAGAGAAGGAAGAGAGGAGAAAGAAATCCCAAATTATTTTCTCAACATGTACAATTGACTGTCTCCATGCATCCTGTGATGTTCTTAACCATTTCAGAATTGTCAGTTTCACCTTCTAGAAAGAAACAGCAAATATGTCAAGTGGCAGGTTATGTGTTATATAATGAATATTGTGTTCACACTCACAATTTGGTCTTTGATTGTTTTCCTTTGGCTCTTACAACAAAAAATTAAACTTTCCCTAATACCTTGCATGAGACTTCTGAGCTTTGCTGAGCTTTCCTCCAACCTGCTGTTTGATGCCTTTGTTATACCAGTTGTCCTTGGAGATGAACTAAACTTAGTCAAGACTTTGAATTTGAGCATGGGAGCATTCCAGCACACCTACCTGTTGGATTCCAATAGACTGTTTACTTTTAAAGATTATCTTACCTTGATGTTCCTTCCTGTGATACAAACTCAGGCAAATCTGCTGAAATTCAGAGGAATTAAAGTACATTTTCCCACATACTTTACCCTTAAGGTCCAAATTATGACAGAAGAGCCTACTCAGTTTTAATGTCCCTTGTGTTAATTTTGTCACCCTTTCCAAAAGGTAACTCAAGTGCATAACTATCTTCATAGTTCCCAGAAGGACAAACTCTCAAATTAGGTGAATCTGCATAAGAAACTTTGGAACTCAATCCATGATTAACTAGATTAACTAGAAATCCTGTGTCAGACCTCAAAGCCAGCCACCTCTCTCCAGAAGTTAGCAGTGACATGCGGTGCCTCAAAGTGCATGATAAACCTTTCTCTCCAAATGCACTTTGCCTGGTCTTTGATATTGTGGATATGCAGTAACTGATGATGAGAAAGGAGATGATTAAAGGAAAAAGGGTGAGGGATGATTTGAACCTAGCTTTGGATCAATGTCTTCAGCCTGAATAGGTACTAAATTTTTATAGTCCTTTGAGGGGATTTTTGTGAGGCAGGAGGATGATTTCAGAGCTAATGAACCAGTCGGGCCACACTCTGAAAGCACGAGACTGGCTGCTTGAGCAAAGGTCCTAAAAGGAAAAATAAGCTTCAAGGGTGGGTGCTTTCTTGGCTCATCTCTTATAATTACACCCTTTTTCTAAAGCTTTCATCACTCTGGGGAAAAGGCAGAAAGTCTGAGTGTTTGTTCATTAGGTGTTTTCAGATTGAATTTTTGGTGCTAGCAGACTCTTATGCCTCACCAGATGCCCAGTGATTATTTTTCTAAATGGAGAAAGAACAAAACATTGGCAGAAGCTTAAACAACAGCTGGCAAAAATGAAGTGACATGAACACAAAATGAGTAAAAGCATCCATCCCAGCCTGGGGTTTCACATTTGCAGTCCCAAAATAAGCCAACAGCGAGTTATTTTGGGGCTCTTAAAAATCTTTGAAGTTGCCAGCTATCCCAAATTTTGTAATTGGTTTAAGGAGGAAAGCTGAGGGTTCCCCTAATTTTGAATCTGGAAAGGATGGCAGCAATGAATTCTAGTTTCAGGGCAGTAGCTCCTAATACAGATGCCCTGAATATTGCCAATGTTTTGACCATCGGTGCAGAGCTCTCCTTTAATAACATTTGCTTAATGCTTTAATTAATTAACACTTAACCTTCTCTTTCCCTTTTCAATCCTTTTTCTCCTCCCTTTGCTATATTTCCACGTAACTTTAAAAAATTAAAACTCAATATCAAAGCAGGCAATGCATGTGTGGCTATGCCTCACAAAATAGGTCGGATTATTGAGGGGAGCCCTGCTGACCGCTGTGGCAAGCTGAAAGTAGGAGACCGGATCTTGGCAGTAAATGGATGTTCCATCACCAACAAATCCCATTCAGACATTGTGAACCTAATCAAGGAAGCAGGAAACACAGTTACCCTCCGCATCATTCCTGGGGATGGTAAAGTATACCTATTATCTCTCTCTCTCTCACTGTCTCTGTTTTTTCCTTCTCTCTCTCTCTCTTTCTCTTTCATTAGTGTCCATGTAATTGGATAGTGTGAATTTAGTGGCAGCTTTATTCATCCCTAACTAAATATACCCATTAAATAAATGTGAGCCATTGTTACTAACCCATACCTCACCCTCTTATGTAATTAATCCTCTAGCCCTGTGACCCTGTCTTGCTACAGATACAAGTTTCAGAAAAATCTTCACCCTTTCCCCAACTTATTTAGTTTTTGATGTCCTTGTCTTCAAAACTATAAAATAGTTTTAATACAGGTGGTACAGATCCCCTGATATGTATAATATACACTGTATAATATGGTGACATGACAAAACCTGCATGGTGGCAATTCAGAGCCAATACTATGTTTTTTTTAGAATAAGCGAATACATCAAAGTTTTTTTTTAATGGGAGAATCTAAGAGTTTGTGTCTACTGGATTTGTCCCTAATTTTTGGATGTGAATGAAGAAAGAATGAAATCTCTATAATTTTGATAGATTGTATCTGCATTAAATTAGGCCTATCATATCATTGTTTGTTTGTTTGATTAGTTAAATTCAAATCTTTGGTTCTTTTATATAAGTGGTGATTCTGCCAGGGAACATTGGCATTGTCTGCAGTGGGTGCAAGTAGCATCTAGTGAGTAGAGGTCAGATATGCTTCAAAACATCCTACAGAACACAAAACAGCCGTCACAATAAAAAGTTACCCAGCACAAAATACAAATGTCCATTGTATTACTCAAGTTTAATAAAAATTAAGTGGAGGCTGGGCGTGGTGGCTCATGCCTGTAATCCCAGCACTTTGGGAGGCCAAGGTGGGCAGATTGCCTGAGCTCAGGGGTTCGAGACCAGCCTGGCCAACATGGTGAAACCCTGTCTCTACTACAAATACAAAAATTAGCCAAGTGTGGTGGTGCGTGCCTGTAGTCCCAGCTACTTGAGAGGCTGAGGCAGGAGACTCGCTTGAGCCCAGGAGGTGGAGGTTGCAGTAAGCGGAGATTGCACCACTGCACTCCAGCCTGGGCAACAGAGCGAGACTCATCTCAAAAAAAAAAAATATTTAAGTTGATACACTAATGTCAGGAAGTATAGATCCTTTAGAGAATTAGGTCCTGAATATTCACTTTATTCTAAGCTGACTTTGCCCTTGGGAGGAAAATGATACTTTTCTCAAAATGTTTAAATGTCTTTTCAGTCTTGCTATATACATTTTATAAAGTACATATTCTAAAAGTCAGTGAGTATTTTTCTCAAGGAAAAAATATGATTTATAAAGATAGTGTGATAAAAACTCTGTGCCATATATCTATAAATAAGAAAATTAGAGGTTTTATCTGAAAGTTATTTACCAAATGATTATTTTTATATACTAAATGCTAGAAAGTGAACTTTATAACTTTATAGTTACAGATTTGAGAGGTATTGCCAGTGCCTTACAGAAAAGTTAAATGCAAAACAAAACAGTAAATATTTGAAAATTGTTAATTGCAAGAACAGAGAACTTTCTCTGCACCAAAAATATCCCACACTAAATGTGGAGGGAAAAATTGACCTCTTGAATGATGGTCTACTTCACGCTCCTTCAAATGCATGGTTACTAATTTGCCATCTGGTCTGGAGTTCTTTCTACCAATTCACCGCTCTGGAAAGCTATTACAATTTAGGAAAGTGGTCACAAGATGATAGAACATAGGTTCCTAATGGAAAGGATGAAAGAAGCCAGAAAATACAGTGAGAAGTGATTGAGAGAGCCAAATGCAGTCCAGACATCTCTCCTTTCATTGCGCTTCACTTTATCGCGCTTTGCAGGTACTGCATTTTGTATAAACTGAAGGTTTGTGGCCACCCTGCTTCGAGCAAGTCTGTCGGTGTCATTTTTTCAACAGCAGATGATTACTTTGTGCCTCTGTGTCACATTTTGGTAATTCTCACAATATTTCAAGCTTTGTTAGTTTTAATTATTATATCTGTTGTGATGACCAGCGATCAATGATCTTTGATGTTGGTATTGTAGTTGTTTGGGGGTGCCACAGACCATACCCACATAAGATGACCAACAATTAATAAATGTTGTGTGTGTTCTGACTGCTCCACTGACTGGCTATTCCCCATCTCTATTCCTTTCCTTGGGCCTCCCTTTTCCAAGATAAAGCAATATTGAAATTAAGACAATAAATAATCTTACAGTGGCCTGTAACTCACTTCATGTGAAAGGAAAAGTCACACATCTGTCACTTTAAATCAAAAGCTAGAAATGATTAAGCATAGTGAGGAAGCCATGTCAAAAGCTGAGATAGGCCAAAAGCTAGATCCCTCATGCTAAATATTTATCCAAGTTGTGAATGCAAAGGAAAATTTCTTAAAGGAAATTAAAAGTGCCACTCCACAGAACACCTGAGGTTTAAGAAAGTGAAACAACTTTATTGCTGAGTTGGAGAAAGTCTGAGTGGTCTGGATAGAAAATCAAACCAGCCACAATATTCCCTTAAGCCAGAGTCCAATCCAGAGCAAGTTCCTAACTCCTCAATTCAGTAAAGGCTGAGAAAGGGGAAGAAAGCTGGAGAAGATAGTTTGAAGCTAGCAGAGGTTGCTGCATGAGATTTAAAAAAGTAAACCATCTCTATAACATAAAAGTAGAAGGGGAAGGAGCAAGTGCAAATGTAAAAGCTGCAGTAAGTTTTCCAGAGAATTTAGTTATTAAGATCATGGATGAAGGGGGCTATACAAAACAGCAGATTTTCAGTGTAGAAAAACAGTCTTCTATTGAAAGAAGATGTCATTTAAGACTTTCCTAGCTAGAGAGGAGACATCAGTGCCCAGTTTCAAAGCTTTAAAGGACAGGCTGACTCTCTTGTTAGGGGCTAATACAGCTGATGACCTTAAGTTGAAGCCAGTGCTCATTTGACTGCTCTGAAAATCCTAGAACCTTTCAGAATGATGCTAAATATACTCTGCCTGTGCTCTAGCAATGGAACAACAAAGCCTGGATGACAGCACATCTGTTGTGCTGTGGTTTATTGAATATTTTAAGCCCACTGTTGAGACCTACTACTTAGGAAAAAAAAAATTCTTTCAAAATATTACTGCTCATTGACAATACACCTGATCACCCAAGAGTTCTAATGGAAATGTACAGGGAGATGAATGTTGTTCTCATGCCTACTAACACAACATCCATTCTGCAGCTCATGGATCAAGGAGTCATTCTGACTTTTAAGTCTTACTATTTAAGAAATACATTTTGTAAGGCTGTACCTGCCATAGATACTGATGGCTCTAATGGATTTGGGCAAAGTAAATTGAAAATCTTCTGGAAAAGATTTACCCTTCTAGATTCCATTAAGAACATTTGTGATTCATGAGAGGAGGTTAAAATGTTGACATTAACAAGACTTTAGAAGAGTTGATTCCAACCTTCATGGATGACTTTGAGGGGGTTGAGACTTCAGTGGAGGAAGGAGCTGCAGAAGTTCCTTTATGGTGGAAATAGCAAGAGAAGTACAATTGGAAGTGGAACCTGAACATATGACTGATTTGCTGTAATCTCTTGATAAAACTTGAACAGATGAGGAGTTGCTTTTTATAGATGAATAAGAAAATGGTTTCTTGAGATAGAATCTACTGGTAAAGATGTTGTGAACATTGTTGAAATGACAAAGGATTTTGAATATTACATCAACTTAGTTAATAAAGCAGTGGCAAAGTCTGAGAGGATTGATTCCAATGTAAAAAAAAAAAAATTCTCCTGAGGCTAAAATGCTATCAAACAGCATCACACTGCAAAGAAATCTTTCGTTAAAAGAAAAGCCCCGCTATGTGGCAAATTTCATTATTGTCTTATTGTAAGAGGCTGCCACAGCCACTCAACCTTCAGCAGCCACCGCCCTGACTAGTCAGCAGGCATCAACATCAAGGCAAGACCCTCTATCAGCAATAAAAGATTACAACTCACTGAAGGCTCAGATGATCGTTAGCATTTTTTTTAGCAATAAAGTATTTTAAAATTAAGATATGTAATTAAGCATAATGCTATTGCATACTTAATAGACCACAGTATAGTGTAAACACAAATTTTATATGCACTGGGAAACCAAACAATTTGCATGACTCACTTTACTGGAATACTTGCTTTTTTATTGCCATGGTCTGGAACTGAACCCATGATATATCTGGTTATGCTTTGTGTATAAATTTAGACACATTTATCTACATGCCATGGAAGGATTTCAAACAGACTAACCCAAAAGAACAAGACCCAGGGATTGACTTGCTGGGTTTTTAATTGGTCAGTTTTAACGTGAGAATGAGAACATCCAAAAAAGGAAAGAAAGTACTCCCTGAGCAAAGAGCTTAGAAAAAGAATTTGAAGTCAGTAAAGACATACATACTCAGAAGCAACTTATTCTACAGTGTAGATTGTAGGTGTTGACTTAATTTAATAAAATACACAGCTGGGTGCACATACCTGTAATCCTGCACTTTGGGAGGCTGAGGCGGGAGGGTCGCTTGAGCTCAGGAGTTCCAGACCAGCCTGGACAACATAGTGAGACCTCGTCTCTACTAAAAATTCAAAACAATTAGCTGAGAGAGGTGGCATTCACCTGTAGTCCAACTATTTGGGGCAGGGAACAGGAGGTGCTGAGGCAGAAGGATGGCTGGAGCCCAAGAAGTTGAGGTCGAGGCTTCAGTGAGCCCTGATGATGCCACTGCACTCCATCCTGGAAGATAGAGTGAGACCCTGCCTCAAAACAAACAAAATAAAACAAAATACCCTGGAAAAAACTTTTTTTAAGCCTTAACACCAAAAATTATCATGCAGGATGGATTATCCAATAACAGTTGGCATTGTAAAGGCAATTTTAAAATTTAAATACTCAGGAAATATACAATTCACATAGACATCGTGTGCTACCTTGGTTAGAAAAAAGTAAACATAAAACTGGTACAAGATAGGTGAGATTTTTTTTTGTTGTTTTGTTTTGTTTTTGAGATGGAGTCTTGCTCTGTCATCCAGGCTGGAGTGCAGTGGTGCAATCTCGGCTCACTGCAACGTCTGCCTCCCGGGTCCCAGTTCAAGCAATTCTACCTCAGCCTCCCAAGTAGCTGGAATTACAGGCATGAGCTACCATGCCCAGCTAATTTTTGTATTTTTTAGTAGAGATAGGGTTTCACCATGGACAGTCTGGTCTTGAACTCCTGACCTCATGATCCGCCCGCCTCAGCCTCTCAAAGTGCTTGGATTACAGGCGTGAGCCACTGTGCCCGGCTGAGGATTGATATTTTTTAAGGCAACACATGTTCTACTGAGCATGTGATTTCATCCATGATGTTTCAGGAATTTGGTTGCTGTGATTATAAACCTCTTCTCTAGTTACTTTGTAAGTGCCAGAAGCCAGGTAAAGGGAATCAAGTCTGGCAAAGGGCGAATATGTGATGCTCATATTTTAAATGGGGCCGAGAAACAACATCTTGGAAATTAGAGGTGAAGCAGATTAGAGGGATCTAGATTTATCAAAAGATCTGGGAGATCCAGGAGGATTCTGCAAACCCCTAGAAGACAGTGACCATTACAGTTCAGTGAAGAGAAAATCGTGCTGGATCTACTTCCTTTCTGTGGAAGTGTGTTGGACATAGTTGATTCCAAGGTAAAATGGAGGTGCCAGTGCCTCAGGTCTCCTTCAGATCTTTTACTCTAATATTTACTTCATTAAGTGGTCCAAAGACCATTTGTTTCATGATATCTCAAGGAGACTGAAGGTCTTCACTCAGAATGGTTTCTAAGCTCTCAGAAATCCATCACCTGGGTTGGGCATGGTAGCTCATGTCTGTAATCCCAGCACTTTGGGAAGCCAAGGTGGGTGGATTGCCTGAGCTCAGGAGCTCGAGACCAGCCCAGGCAACATGGTGAAACCCTGTCTCTACTAAAATACAAAAAATTGGCCAAGCATACTACCGCATGCCTGTAGTCCCAGCTACTCGGGAGGCTGAGTCACAAGAATTTCTTGAAACCAGGGAGTTGCAGGGAGTCAAGATCATAACACTGTGCTCTCCAGAGGAAAAAAAAAGAATTCATCACGTCTGGGACACTGTTCTCGAAACCCTATGAGGCCCTTTGAAAAGATGCTCTGTCATTTGTGCAGTGCATGAGTCTACTCTGAGTCCATTTCCGTGTCTAGTTCATGCTACCTAATTCTTTGTTCTTGTCATTGGTCGCCTCATTCTTTCTCCAGTTTCACTAAGCTCAGTCTTTAGTTTCCCTCACTCTGCTTCCCACATTACTCTCTGACTTTTCCAACAAAAACTCCAAAATGTGATTCCCCTTTCATTGGCATTATTGTATGCTAGAAGGTCTGGCAGGAGTGTTTTCACAGATCTTGGTCAGGCCAAGGTTGGGGGAGTCCTTACCTTCTCTGCTTTGATTCTCTGGTAACAGCGTGGACAATTCAGGAGGGCAGAACCTTCTCTCCTGTGAGATATGGGTAAGGGATGAATAAATATACAATGGCAGCACAGAAGGGCCCAGAGAATAGCTGAACATACTGAATCTGAACTTGAAATCTAAGAAGTGAAACAACATTTGCATTGTATGGAGATGCCCCATGGAGTGGGAAAGAGACTTTAATCAGACAGGGACAGAAGCTCACTGAGCCAGGTATCATGGAACCATGAGATTGAATAAGTTCAACATAATGAAAATCTTTAGGACCTTAAAAATACGTTATTTGGATGATGGTCCTAAATTTACACTTCAGATCACTCTGATTCAAAGTGTTTGCTTATATAGGAGGTAGAACTTGGCAACATATAGATATTGCTATGTTCTTGGCAAAGGCATTAGAATAGTAAAAAGTCTCCCAAACTTTTCAAATATTTATGGGATCCAACTTTTCTTGTGTCACTCTTAGATATTTATTACATATATGTTTATTCGTTAAAATATTTACGACAGGAATAATTGTATCCTTTGTTGATTTGCTTGGCTTTCAACGTGGATTCCACAAGGGGAGACTACCTATGTTAGCATGGGAACCAGGTTAGAATTGTAATTACTTGTCACAGATAGATAGATTGGAGCCCAAGATGGAAGCTCCTGTTGGAAGAATAAGTGTTGAGATTTGGAACAGTCCCTGGACAGGGCTATGAGGTCTAGGATTTGCTTCTCTTGATATATGACTGCTATGGAAAGTGTAGTATCCCCATTGTCACTCCTCTGGGAGAGCTAAAGTAGGTATAAACACTGTTTAATAAAGGATATCAGGTACTTTCTGGACTTTTTCATAAAAGTACCCAATCTGTCCATGCGCCTTGCAGGTTTAAAAGTCAAATACATTGACAGCTCTTTCTGATACTGTTGCTGGAGGGCAGAGAGACTCATACTCTTGTTTCAGGCTCTTCTTTATGTTTTTTTCTACCGTAAGGGACCAGTTTTGCTTTGGGATAAAGCTGTAACTTTTTTATAATGGGCTCATCTCTCTATTTTAAACAGCTAGACAGCATTTCAGCAAATACAATCCTGGTATAATTCCAAATGAAGACTTAAAAGTTCATTAAAACAAGTATAACTTTGTTGATAGTATAAAAACATCCTGGAAATCTAGGATACACACAAAAATTATTTTGGTGCAGCTCTGAAGGTGGCTCATGAAATCTGGCCATCAAAGCGCACGGTATTTCGTATTTTAATTCATCTATGATACTGCTTGGTGAAGTTGTTGGTATTTATGCAGTGAAATAAAATTATTTCTTATTTGAAAGGAGTGTACCAATTAGATATGATTTTCTTGATGCCAACTCATAATTCCCATGTAAACAGAAGACTAAAAGTTCACTGTCAGGCAGGTCCTGGGTTTAATTCTCAGTATCTCCACCTGCTACTGGAGTGACCTCAGGCATATTACCTACATTTTCTACACCCCAGTGTCTTCATTTGTAAACTGGGGCCATAATTGCATCTACTTTATTGAGTGGTAAGAATTAAATGAAGGAATATATGTGGTAATAGACTTAGCACAGTGCTTGGCACATTGTAAATGGTCATTAAATGGTGGTGTTTCATAGATTAAGAAAAACAACAAAAGGAGGAAAATTCAGCAAACTCAAATCAACATTTGCATGTTAAATGTTAATTTTAACATGCTTAAAATTAAGCTTCAACCCAAAAAGAGTTTCACAGAAATACAAATGAGGGAAAAAAAATAGCAAATAAAGGATAGGAATAAAAATAATAAAGGAATTCTGTGTATTGAATGATTATCTCATCAAATCATGAAAGCAGCAGAAAGGCAAAAATAGTTTGAGAATGGACTCTGATCTGCTTAGAAAGCTCTGGCTACCAAGAACGCACAAGAACTCTAACGAGGAACCTCTGTGCAATTCAGTAATTCTAATCACTTTGATTACCAAGAAACATTCCTTTTAGTATCCTGATTATGATTTCCCCATGGCCTGAACAACTCAGTGATTTCTGAGAGTCTCTATAAAATTAATTGCAATGAGCAGTATGAAGTTTGCTAAAAGACCAATACATGTGTTTATGAAAGTTCTGGAGAGTCATAGCGATAGATATATAGCTTGTTTGTCCCATTTAGTGACACAGTGAGCATACTTTATGAAATGTCACTGATTCATCACCTTGGTTCTGCTGGTTAACTGCCCTCAAATGGGAGTCATATGAAGGAGCTAGTATTCCTCCAAAAGCTCTGAAAATCATTTTGTTATAATAGCAGTCATTAAAATATACCAACAATATGCTTTTAATATTATGATGACAATAAGAAATACATGGTACCAAAAATATGCTAATCACTTCTTAGCAGCTTTTATGTACCAGGCGCTATTCCAAACAATCTTCTTAGATCATCCTTGCCCCAGTTTCCTTAGATAATTCTCTTATTCCCCATGTGCAGACAAGAAAATGGAGGCACTGAGAATTTAAGTAACTTTGCTTAAGTCTCATCCAGGAAATTGCAGAGCCTAGACTGCAAAGCCAGATAAAACAGTGTGACTCCAGAATTTGACCAAGTCACCATTGTGCTAAACTGTCTCCCAATAAACCTGAGAAATACCACCTGCCCAGCTTGGACGGTCACAGGCATATTGGTGTAGTAAAGGCTCAGAGGAGTGCATGCGAAACATTTGGTAAAACAGATTGTGGGAAACATTGTCCCAAAACATGAATGGTATTCACATAACAATTCATTTGATTTAGTTATTTTCTTATTCTTATGCCTGAGCTATAAGAATAATGGGCTTTTATGACTGCAGTATATTAACTGTTGAAATCATATTTCAACTTTCTCATTTTGCAGAGAGTTTAAATAACTTATACAAGGTCTCATGGTAATAAAAAGTAGTAGCTGTAATAAGTGTGTATTGAATGCTTACTGTAT
Organism: Cacajao melanocephalus; assembly: GCA_963573385.1. Taxonomy (NCBI): domain Eukaryota; kingdom Metazoa; phylum Chordata; class Mammalia; order Primates; family Pitheciidae; genus Cacajao; species Cacajao melanocephalus. The sequence goes on from CAUYLG010026946.1 coordinate 96,244, forward strand.
GTCAGGCACAGAGCTTAAACACTGCATATATTTTTATCCACGAGAAGGAAATTATTGTCATCCCCTTTTAACAGATGAGAAAAATAAGGCATACAGCTAATGAGTAGCGAAAAAAAAGACGATTTGATCCCAGATCTGAATCTCAAGCCCATGCTTTTAGCCACTTTGTGTCATGAAAATAAAATAACAGGAAGGCAGCCCAAAGCTAAGTAATATCCTTGGAAAATAGAAATGGAAGGTAGACCACAGATAGTTGGGATTTGTGGGCTGTCTTCTGTTCCAGGACTCCAGTGGAAAGAGATGTATTCTAGGTATCTCAGTTTGGAATAGTTAACATATTTTCCCATAGACACCTTGTTAAATCTGTTGGGAAGGCACATGTATTCAGCAAACATGAAAGTGCCTACTATAAGCCATAGGTCTCCTGGAAATTTCTAGACTTAATGATGCACTGAATTAAATGAGCATGCATGGGTGGATCTTACAGTGGAACTTAACACCACATTTAGCATTTTCTTTATTAGAAAATGTATGCCAAGTTCCAGTCAACCTAAAATTAAATATTAAAAGTACAACTTGCTCATAGTTGGTTGCTGCTTGTCTTGATCTTAATGAAGAAATTATTACTAAATAATTTTATTAGCTATTACTAGAGGAATGGTTACATTTTAATACATGCATGTTGGTGTGCAGTCTGTAGTCGCACTTAAGAGTGTTTTTGGATTCTAAATCTCCGAACTTCTAGAGATTAATGAAGTTGCTTGGGAAATGTGATTACTGGAGAAGAAGACCAACTTATATAGGGATGTAGTAACATTCGTTTCATGAAGGTGGCTTCATTATTTATATAGCTTATATTTACAAACTCTGGCTCTGACTAATGCAAATTTTAAAATTGACTTTTCGTGAGTGATACTAAACAAGATCTGTCAAGAGTTCCATATTTTCGGTTGTACTTTAGTAAATGCAACAGGAAAGAAAGTGGGTATTATGTGTGTGTGTTTAACAAGACATTAGTACACTTCTGATTTTAATACTCACTTCAGGAAATCAAGCAGACTCACTAAATATTGCTGATAAATTGCAGGAAACGTTAGCAGAGACATTTATTAGCCTTTAAAGTTCTGGGAGATAATCTGCTGTGGTGCAGCACTTTGATGGGACTGCTGTTTTTCAGTGGCAGGGGAGGAGTGAGAAACACCAACCTGGGCTAGAATTTTAGAGCAGTGTCTTCTTTGGAAAATCCTGTTTTATTTGTGGAGGTGTCTGTTTGGGAGGAGGGTCATGGGGGCACACATGACGCACATCAGAGATGATCTTAAAATAGTTTATTAAACTCCTGATTGTCCAGAAATTCAAGTCAAACTGTTTGAAATGGGGACAGAGAAGTCAGACTTGTTATTCAGATACAGAGTTTCTGTACACCTCCTGGCTGGAGGATGTCTTCTCTGGGGCCTTCATTTCTTTATGCTCTGTCCCTCTTTGCAGAGTCCTCAAATGCCACCTTGCTGACCAATGCAGAAAAGATCGCCACCATCACCACCACACACACCCCTTCTCAGCAGGGGGCCCAGGAGACAAGGTCAGACATGGCTTTGGTTTCCTTTGTTAAAGGGGAAAAAAGTAACTCTCAGCATGACAGTTTCTGTCCTTGATTCTCTCAGTTTCCTAGTGGGTTGCTCTTATATTTGTTTCTCTCACTTTGGCAGGAATACCACCAAACCAAAGCAGGAATCTCAGTTTGAGTTCAAAGCTCCCCAGGCAACACAGGTGAGCACCATTTCCCTTTTTTCTTTATACTTTGCACATTTCCTTCCAACTTTCTGAAGCTATTTTTATGGGATATTTTTTGAAGCACCTTTAATTTAAAAGAAATATCCTTTTGTGAGGTGACACACCAAATATGGACTTACAGTTAATTGTCTAGGAAACAACATTATTTTACTACCTTAAAATATTCCTAGATAGCCTGTTCTAGGGGGCAAAAAAACAAAATGAAAAGCAGTAATTGTCACAAGGATCAGCACTTAGAGAAAGCAAAGCAGCCAATATCTACTCATAGTATTCATAAACATGCTTCTGCCAGGAAAACATTTTTTGATAAGGTGTTTCTCAGGCTTGGGAATTTAAGGTGAGATCCACAGAGCAAAATACCTGTCCTCAGCATGGTGAGGGAGAGTGTGAAAATAATAGCAGGTGAAACAAATTTGAGGAACTTTGGGTGATGCAAAATTAAACAGATTCCCTTTTTTTATTGAGAGACAGGGGTCTTGCTATGCTACACAGGCCAGATTGAAACTCCTGGATTCAAGCAGTCCTCCTGTCTCAGCCTTCTGAGTAGCTGGTAATACAGGTGCCCAGCTGGGTTCCTTCTTTACTGGTTGCCTGGGGGCTTTCGGTTGTCCCTTCATAATTTTCCTTGTCCAGGATGTGGAGAGGTTCTGTTGGTATCCTCATGATGGGCCCAGCCAGCATTTATTGGACACAAGTCCAGGAGGCTGGGCATCCAGAGTCAGGTGGCTGGTATCATGTAATAAAGAATTGCCCTGCCCCAAATGCAAATCGCAGCCTCACTGTTTAAATTTTAACCCACACATGTTATATTAAATACACACATGCATATAGATTATGTTCATAAACGTTTCCAAATTCTGGATCTCTGACTTCTGAGATTAATGAAGAATCAAGATGATTAATAAACAAGAGTCACCAAGAGGGGGCTAGAGATTGTGCCTTTTTGCCAAATCAGCATAATAGAGAATGTTTGGGAAGAGCCGTATGGACATAGATTCTCCTAGAATGACTGCATTTAATTTCTTTAAATAGGAGCAAGACTTTTACACTGTGGAACTGGAAAGAGGAGCCAAGGGATTTGGCTTTAGCCTTCGAGGGGGCCGAGAGTATAACATGGACCTCTACGTTCTGCGCTTAGCAGAGGATGGTCCTGCAGAGAGGTGTGGAAAGATGAGGGTAAGTGGGGAGAGGAGTCTGGGGTAGGTGCAGATAAACCATCTGCAGTGACTTCTTGTCGTATATGGTTAGAATGTTCATGTTCATAAGAATTACATTTTCTACAGCTTTCATGATTCTCTAAATGCATGTCTCCTACCCTACCAAATATTTCTCCCTAAAGCATGATTAATTATAACTGCTAAAGTTAAGTGAACCCTTTCAACTCTTTGGGGCTGAATAAGGGATTTAAATTACTTATAAACATATTAAAGTAGATATTTTCCAGAGCCCACTTCTATAGTTCTTGTGGTTAATCTCATGGGGCAGGCACATCACTTTGGCAGGAATTCTAGGGTACCCTGGGATGCTTAGAAAACAGGAAAACCATGTGGCCCTATAGATTCTGGGCAGTGAGATCTACTCATCCTCTAGCTGGTTACCAGTGGTCTTACCTTGGCTCAGAGAGAGCAAGTCCACTCTCTGCCTTAGCAAAGAGCCAGCTGTCTGTGGCATGAATATTCAGTGTTGCTCTGTAGTACTTAAAGCTACAAATTTTAAATACATAAATGCCAAAAGTCCACTCTGTTTTGCTAATATCTGTTACTGTAGATGAATGTGCTGTTCTCCTGGGCAGATTAGGTGATTAAGAAAACATAAATCGTCTACTCATAGATAGGTCACATAGATTGGGACTTACCCATGGAGAGCCGTTTACAACAAATTAAAAGAAATCAAGACAGTCAGGCCAGTAAAGGAAAAAAGTGAATGCAGTTGGGCCTGAGCAGAAAAAGGGAAAAACTGATTAAGGGTGAGGATCATAACACTTGCACTTAAACCACCATCTTGATGTTTAAGGATCTTCAGAGTGACATTTTTGTAAAATTGAAAAGATAGAGCATGAATGTGTTTTAAGAATATTAAACAGTGAAAAATGGTATGCAGTAAAAATGCAGTGTCCAGGGTCAAACAGTATGCCAGTTTCTCTCACATCCTTTTCTTTCATATGTACATATCCAAGAGAAGATAGATGGTGGTACATATTTCTTTTGTTTGAATTTCAGACATAAGGTATTTATTTTCCCTTATCTTTTAATCACTTTAAAAAGTTTCTGATCAAATGAAATGTTATTATCATGCTATTTTGTATAATGGTGTATAGTTTATATGACAGGCTCACATGTATTACCTGATTTGATCCCAGCAGCTTGGTGGGTGTGGGTGGTGTTATCAGCCTCTTCTACAAGTAAGAAAGCAGACTCCAGGAAGTTAAAGTACTGTGAGCAAATCAGTTACCAGATGATAGGATTCAAATTAAAGGCTATAGACTTGAAACTTCTGTTTAGAATATAAGCTCTATTTGAGTGGGGATCTGCCCTGTCTTCTTTATTCTTTTATTTCCAGGGCCTCGCATAGTGACTGACAGTGAATGTTGCATTTAATGTATCAGTCAGGATGATAGTCTCATCTGAAGTCTCACCTGGGGAAGGGTTGGTTTGTAAGCCCATTCACATGGTTGTTACCAGGATTCAGTGCCTTCTAGGGCAGTCCCTCATTTCATTATCTGGGACTCCAGAGCACAGCTCATAACATGCATCAGAGCAAACAAGTAAGAGAAGGAAAAAGGGCAAGTAAGACAGATGACAAAATAGTTTTATGACTGATAAACTGATATCATGTTTGCCATATTCTGTTTGTTAGAAGCAAGTAACTTGGTCCAGCCCACATTCAAAGGTTGGGGGAGATTGCACAGGTTGTTAATGCAAGGAGGCAGAGATCATGGGAGCCTTCCTAAAAGCTGTCTACCCCAAAACATGCCCTTACTGCTTCTTTTTCCTTTATCACGTAATTCGGCATACATGTAGTTTTCTAATTTTCTTGTCTTTCCTTCTTTAGAATATAATCTCCATGAGGGTAGAGATTTCTGTTAGTTTTTGTCACTGCCACATTCAAAGCAATAGATGTTCTGCCACATGCTTAATAAACATTCGGCAAATCTGCACATGAATTTTAAATCTCACTTAGTTTTCTTTTGCTCCGGCAGATTGGTGATGAAATTTTAGAGATCAATGGTGAGACCACCAAAAACATGAAGCATTCTCGAGCTATAGAACTGATTAAGAATGGTGGCCGCAGAGTTCGTCTGTTTCTGAAGCGGGGAGACGGCTCAGTACCAGAATATGGTGGGTCAAACTATGAAAACATTCCCTCCTTCCCTGGCATGACTCCATGAATTTGTCTCCAGAACGGCAGCAGGAAAGTCTTTTTTGTTTCCCCTATTCACCAGTGTCTTACCAGCCTCTCGCACCATGTGATTATTTGCCTCGCTTATTCTGAAATCTCTACACATTTCATCCTTTTGCTTGCTTACGTGGACTGGGGCATGGCCTAAGACAAGATCTTTATAGCCCCCTTTCTGATAATCAGAGAGAACATTTTGTCTAGTCCGACCAAGAGCGAAGGAATGTTTGTTTGAACTGTGCCAAACTGTTCCTCAGATCCAGTTGTTAGCACAAAATGACTATATACTCCTTTTAAGAAGCAGGAAAGCAGGTTTCCTGAGTGATATGTCGAGGCACAATTATTTTTTCCTTTTTGGTTACTTGGTGTTTTTATCTAAGAGGCATGAAATTTTGAGAGATTTGGGGGCTTTGCTCACCTCCGTTATGCTCTGTATAAAACACTTCTCCATCCCCTCAACTGGTCTCTTACCCCAAATCAGACCATCTGAGCCCACTACCAACAAACAAACAAACAAACAAAAACTGTTAATATATTAGCCATAATGTTTTTAAATGATAAAGGATGAAATAGATTCCCAGTGCTCATCATGAGGGAAACATGTGACTATACCTTTCCTATGAGGAAAGCCAGGTTATACATAGAGTTCCTTTGTCATATCTTTAGACTTGATTTGAGTAGACAGCAATGATCTTTACATAGCTTAGTGTTCTGATGGCAAAATATTGTATATGATAATAATTATGTCCTATTTATTTGAGATTTGTGTTTAAAATTAAAAAAAAAAAAGCTATGCCCTAGATGTAGGGCTTTTTTTCCCAACCAAAGGTCTACAAAAGTTTCTATAGAAACTGTGATTGAATAGTCCCCATATACATTGGTCCCCTTTATTAGGGATTTATCTACTATCACTCTCTTTTCTGAAAGTCATTCTGCACAATTCCCAGTTGCATTTTGGACTTGATGAGATGTTTAATTCAGATGCAGCTCAAGGAGAAGGATAGCTCCTTGGAGGGGCAGCCTTCCCAGATGTTGGACATTTGTACAGGTGCAAAATAGGAGGGGTCCGAGGTATAGGGGGAGGGTGGGTATCAGATGAGGCCCCTATACACATGGCCAACCACAGGGGAAGCATTTTGACAACATTTAGATGCCGTGGCTGTGCACTGTACTAAACTTCTGACCGTTAGGTGTATTGATACCACTGAAACTGTGTAACATTGTCTCCCTTTTCTGTCTTCCCTATGCTTCTGTTGGATGTGATATTTCATTTGAGAGTCATCGTCAGTAACCTGTGTACCTTCTCAAAACCTATGTCTGTTGCACTGAGGATGAAAATCCAACACTAACAAATGTTCTTTGGGCTAAAAATAAAGATCATTTAAATACACGGTTTTCCAAGGGTTGAACCTGCCAGGGTTGTGCTACTGTAATGTCTCCATGCGTCATTTGGACTAAATCTCTCTAATTCCATTGATTAGAGTCACAAATGGGTTATAATATGTTAAGTTCCAATATTTTTCTGACTTGATTGGAACCTGCTTCTCTGTGAGGCTATTTTTGTAATGAGTTTTTTGTACTTAATTTAACTGCCGCGGTCTTTGGCGGGGGAGGGAAGGGATTTTGTTCTTTTGTTGTTTATTGTTAATGCTCTCCTATGCCAGCCTGTCATTGTTCCAGTTGTTTGAAAAAAAAAAAAAAAAAAAACAAGCAAACAAAAAAAAAAAAAGGATGCATTCATTGTCTGGGTTCTCGAGTCACCTGATGGCTGTCTAAAAATGTCACTGTTCCGATTGCGGTCTCTGCAGCCTTATTTGAGTGTTGCCTTAGACTGTCTGACTGGACAAATAAACTCTCTTTGCCCTATGTTAACAAATGCAGATTTTTTTTCTTTCCTCTGTGTTATAGGGAATCTAAATGTTCAACTTTTTCTCTTTCTCTCTTTCTCTTTCTCTCTGACTGTTCTTGGTGCTGGGCCCTCCCTTCCACAGCGATGATACCTCCTAATATCGCTGCATGTATGAGAAATGAAAAGCTCGGGGAGGCTTGCTTCTACCTTATGGGCCATAATCAAACTACGGTTTGTAGCTCAATCAATACTAGGTGTTTCTGTGCTGTGGCCTAATTTCCTCATTGCTTCTGCTTAGCTCTGTTTTGATATGTTTGGCAATTCATTCTGAGCACCCTGCGTTCTTTGAATTGTAAGTACACCGCTGACCCTGTTGAAGTGTTGCCCCCTCTTATCTTAAAAGTAGGCATAAGAATCCAATGGTGATCCAAGTACCTTCCTGTATTCAAATCTTCAAATAATCTCTGTTAAAAACCTGTTTTTTGTTCATTCTTGTAGCCAATCAATCATTTAGAAAGAATGAACCTTATATTATGGAGCCCTGTATCACAGGGCTTTGCTAGATGGGAAGATGAGATTTCCTGCTTGGTCAGGTATCTCTTTGCAAACTACAGTCCATGGGCCCAATCCTGTCCATAGGCTGTTTTTGCAAGTAAAGTTTTAATGGCACGTAGCTACACCCATTATTTTTGTGTTGCCTGTGTTTTTATGCCACAGTGGCAGAGTTGAATAGCTGTAATAGAGATGGTATGGCCCAAAACACCCAAATTATTTACTATTACCCTTTAGAAAAAGTTGGCTGACCCCTGCTTTTGGCTTTTCTCTTGCTTTTGTTAAAAACTCACTCTAGGTTTTGGGAAGTTGTTCATGAAACAGATTAATTGCTAAATATTGACCTTGTTGCCTCATGAAAGATCCTTAAAGAGCCCCAGTGAGCCCTTAGTCTCTGACTATCACATGAGTCTGCCCTCCAGACTGCTGCACCTTGTTTCAGGCGCTTTGCTTGGAATAGTGTCGTGTGGATAACTTCTTGGGTTTAGTTGCAACAAAGCATCCCAGCCTTGAAAAGAGCTCTTCTCAATTCAGTACACTGCCTAAAACATTTGCACTGTCATTTCAAATAATAAATAATGATAAATAGGGGCCATTATGGGCTGCCCTGCTTTTAAATCTGTAGAAACCTTGATGTTATAGGAAGCAGCCCAGTGACTCCAAGCTCTTACATGTCATTATGACTACCTCCCATATCATAAAGAAAAAATGCCTCTAAACTGAAAATTTTATCTGACTCCCATCCAATCTCATAGGTGTACCTAACAGCCTCTCCCCCTCCCTTTTATCTACCAGACAACACATTTTAAAAACAGTTCCTTATTTTTTAATGTACACAAAAGTAGAGAAAGTAGTTGAATAATGCAAATAGAACAGTTTAATGGGCCCTTGCATACTATCCCATTTGCCAGTCATCAACATCTGACCAGTGTGTTGCCTCCATAATCCCCTTTGCCTGCTACCCTGAATTATTTTTTTTAAATAGAAGTATACTTTTGCATAAGGTAAAATGCATAAATCATGAGTATACAGTGCAGTAGATTTTTTACTTCTGTATGTGCCCATTTAATCTCCACCCTGATAAGATATAGATGATTCCCACCCTCCTCCAGAAAGCTTCCCAGGTGCCCCTCCAGATCAGTGCCCTAAAATAGTGTTCTTTAAAGCAAAGAATATTTTCTTGGGGGGTGGGAGAGGGGTGGGTGCGGGGGAGAAGGGCTGGGAGGTGGGAAAGGAAGAACAAGGGATAGCTGCAGAGAGGAAATGTTGATGCCTCTAGACAGACTATTTGGATTGTGCCTGTAAAAGACTCAAATCATGACTGATCTTTGTCTGTTCTATGCCTCGGGTATGGAGAACAGTCAGTCAGCTCGACGCTGAAAGCCACAAGTAACTACATGCAGTTGTCCTAAAATTAACAAGATTCAGTTGGCTTTGAGTCTGACTGCTTTAACACTTGTTTGCTTGTTGTGACTAATGAGGTCTCGAGTGTGGGTGGGAGCGGGGACAGGAGCCGAGGGACCTTCGTACCCAACTGTTGCTCTCCTTTATTTTCCTGGCAGACCCCAGCAGCGACCGCCACGGCCCCGCCACCGGTCCACAAGGTGTTCCGGAAGTGAGGGCCGGGCCCGACCGCCGGCAGCATCCGTCATTGGAGTCCAGTTACCTACCCGATCTTCACAAATCATCACCACATGGGGAAAAGCGAGCACACGCGAGGGATCCGAAAGGCAGCAGAGAGTATAGCAGACAACCCAACGAACACCACACCTGGAATGGGACTTCGAGGAAACCCGACAGCGGGGCATGCCGACCCAAGGACCGGGCGCCGGAGGGACTGAGGGACGCGCAGGCCGAGCGCGCGGCGGCCGCCAACGGCCCCAAGAGGCGGTCCCCGGAGAAGCGGAGGGAGGGCACCCGCAGCGCCGACAACACTTTGGAGAGGAGGGAGAAGCACGACAAGAGACGAGACGTCTCTCCCGAGCGGAGGCGAGAGCGGTCACCCACCCGCAGGAGAGACGGCTCCCCCAGCCGGCGGAGACGGTCTCTGGAGAGACTCCTGGAGCAGAGGAGGTCCCCCGAGCGCAGGAGAGGAGGCTCGCCCGAGCGCAGGGCCAAGTCCACCGACCGGAGGCGCGCGCGCTCCCCCGAGCGCAGGAGAGAGCGGTCCCTGGACAAAAGGAACAGAGAGGACAGAGCCAGCCACCGAGAAAGGGAAGAGGTGAATCTGAAACAGGATGCTGGCAGAAGTTCCAGACATCCCCCGGAGCAGAGAAGGCGACCTTACAAAGAATGTAGCACCGACCTCAGTATCTGAGACGCTGAGTCACATTCCAACCTTTACCGTGTCAAAGGTTCTAAGAGGAAGGTCACAAACCTGAAATTATTTAGTTTCTTACCTAATGAAGCATCTGACACCTGATGATCCTATGAATAACAACAAACATTTTATGCATTTGAAATCTTATAAGAAAAAAATATATGAAAAGTATTGTGCCTGATGTATCATATTAAAGAAAGTATTTTTAAATGCATACTTTTTTGGAAATTATTTGCCAAATGCTGGCCCAAAGGGATATAAATTTTGTTTCTACGTAACCTGTAGAATCGTCAAGAATTGTTCCCGTTTTTGGGCAATCTTTTTCTCTCCTGGTTAAATGGGGCTGTTGATCATTTTCTCTAAGTAAGGGAATTTATTGATTAAGTTTAATTAATTTGATATAGAGTGTTATGTAGTAACGTAGTGCTATACTGTAGTCAGGAGTTTTTCTTAAAAAGCAGAGAGCAAAAAGGCAAAGTTTTATTTGTAAAAGCTGAGGACCCTTTGGGATGGATAAGTTTGCCGATGATCCTAAAATCAAGCAAACTGTCTGACAAGACTACTATTGCACATGAAGGATATTTATAGCTAAACTGCGCAGCACAAAGAAGTTTTATATTGTGAGTTATAGTTGGTTCAGAAAACAGTTTGTACTCTCCCTGGCCCAGGAAGGCACAGAGACAAAAAGGTCAGCTACCTTTACCCAGTACAGCCCAAGCACAGACAATCAGGTTCATGATCATCTCCAGTATCTAATAAAATCTCATTTAAGGCAATGCCATCACAGCTTTGCTCAGTTACTTCAAGGAACAGACAGCAAGCATCTTCCATGTTGTCTGATTGGAGGCTGAATAGTAGATGGAATGGGAACAGCATGCCTGGTGTGAGAAGACGTAAGCATGGCCCCCCTTTTTAGTATAAGCCCATGGTTGCCCTTTGCCAAACTGGGGAGGAGGGAATGAGCCTTGGTGGAAGGAACCTCTCTGTTGATATTTAAAGAATTGAGGGCTGTGGGTATTCATTCTTAGAAATGCCAATTTCACCTTGAAACCATAGTCCAAGTCTCTAGGTTGGTGGAAAGGAAAGAAAGGAAGTGGTCCCAGTGGTTCTAGATCTGGTTGGGAAACTTCTGCCTCATGACTCTGTCCTTTGAGTCTTTGGACAGCAGCACAAAACATAGCTATTTTTCTTTTTAAACAGACCCATTCTTTTTGATACCACAGGAGTTGTGGTTGGGTCGGCCATAGCCCCGGGATGTGGTTTAAGTGGATTACTGCCTAGCTGAGCCAAAGTGTTTGCTTGTACCTGTTGGACCACTACAGCAAACCTGCTTACAGTACATTGTGTATTTCTGTAGTACTTTTGCATTTTCCATACAGACAGAAAACTTTGCAAGTCAATCACTGTTGTTCCCATGGTACTGTAAGGAAAAAAAAGGAAAAAAAAAAAAAAAGAAAACCAGCCAATCATTGTGTGTACAGAGCTAAAAATTGTAATTAATAGAGCCTGTTGGAAAAAAAAAAAAAAAAGAAAACAACTGTTGCCTTTTTTCTTGTATAAAAGAGAATTTATGACAAAAATTTAGCTGTGAGGAATGTGATATGTGTTTATATTCTGAATATGGAACAAATTGATTCATGGGGATATATTTTAATGTAAACTAAATCAGGTATGTAAAGTTGTTTTAAAATGGGAGACTATGTAAGTAATTCTCTAAAGCTTTAGTTGGTTTGAATATCATCATTTCCTCCATGGTGAGCCTGCTTGTGAATTATTAAGCACTTGTTTGCATTCTCTGTTTTTCACTCATTTATTTCTTGCAGTGTGCTATGGACTTAATGCTCTTTCTGTATTGATGAAAAGCAGTATGTGGGCCAATCTTTTTATAAAACACTATGCATATATAAATATTACATTGTTCATAGCTTTATTTGACTTATGGGTTTATACATAACATTAGAATGAGTAGCTATAGTTGTGTGGACATTTATAAAAGAAGTTCCTTTCCTGGAACAGACACAATACACATTCTATAGCTAAAAAGGAGGGAAAAGTCTGTGAATGCTATTTTTATCATTAAAGTTTTCCATACAAAGCATACATTGAGCTGTAGTAAGGCTGAGGAAGAGTACAACTGAATAGTGATGTTCTTTTCCATCAAGTTCTTAAGAGTCAACTTGGAGATTTTATTCCCAAGACTCTACTGCTAGGATTCTTCTCACTAGTTCTAACAAAATCTGTGATGTTAAATGACTTATACTCTCAATTGTGGTCCAGAGTTTTAAATAAATGAAATCAAGGGGGATTTGGGGAGTATATCCTGAAGTTAACATCTTGATATCCTTCTTGTTGTAAGATGATATTTGACATTTTTAAATCTATGTGCTACCCACCTGGGCTTGTCTCAATCTGTGGACTTTCTGGTGTGACAATTTCACCTGAATTCCACACATCCTATTTGTTTGGAAATATTGTACTGTACAGGGACTATGCATTAAGCAGAAAGATAGAGTTTTCGTTAAACTACTGTAACCTTAAATTGGAAACTGACTCTTGTGAACCTGCTTTCCTTAATCCCGCCCCCCCCTACTTAATGTAAATGTCTTGATGAGAGATGATGGATGAGTATTTTGTATGATGAAATCAAACGATTTAGGAATTTATCTCCCTCCTTTACACAGTTGATGCCTGAAAGAATGTTGGTGGGGAGGACTCAACACCCTAATTGTATTTTTTAAGTTTCTTTTGTGAAAGATTTTTTAATGCATTTTTACTGTAAAAATACATGGAAATGTATGCATTCCACAAGCACTATTGCTTCTTCATTGATATCTTCCTTGTCTCTCTCTATGTTGTCTCAAATGTGTCAGGGTCAAATAATCAACTGAGGGCCCCTGACTCCAACTCAATGAAATGCCATTGTGTTGAAAGAGCGGCACCCATGCCATTGCAGTAGCATAGTGCCTTGCTACTCAAAGGTGGTCTGTGGACCAGCTGCCTCATCATCACTGAGGAGCTTGTTAGAAATGCAGGCTCTCAGTCCTATTCCAGACCTACTGAGTCAAAATATGCATTTAATAAGATTCTGAGCTATGCTGTATGCACATGAAAGTTTAAACAGCACAGCATAGTATAGCCTAGATCCCTGGTAATAAACCCTGCGAAACTACGAGCTTCATCACTTATGGTGTAATTCTTGGGCACATTTCTTAACCTCCTCTGAAGCCTCCGTTTCCTGATCTACAAAGGGACATACTTCACAGAACTAAAGAATAGATGCACATCTTTGGCAATCAGAAGAGTCCTCAGTAAATGATACAACCTTTTTTTTTTTCCTGAGGATTTCTGCATGGCAGTGAGTACTCTACTCTTTTTGATATCCTGGTTTATTTTCCATTCAAAATGAAGAAAAAAAAATTTTTTTTTTTTTTGAGACAGGGTCTCACTCTGTCTCCCAAGCTGGAGTGCAGTGGCACAATTTCAGCTCACTATAGCCTCAACCTCTCAGGTTCAACTGATCCTCCCTGCTCAACCTCCCAAGTAACTGGGACTACAGGTGTACGCCGCCATGCCCAAATAATTTTTGGTATTTTTGTAGAGATGGGATTTTGCTCTGTTGCTCAGGCTGGTCACAAACTCCTGTGCTCAAGCAATCTGCCCAGCTCAGCCTCCCAAAGTGCTGGGATTGCAAGCATGAGCCACCGTGCTTGTAAGAAAAATATTTTCTCACTGTATTAAAATAGGGAAGAAGCCCTTTTAATTATAAATAGTATGGCACATACTACTTAACAAAATATTACACTTACCATTGCCGAGGAATATGAAACAAAAATGCTGTACTGTGAAAACAGTCATCTCAAAGTCCAGCTTCAGGAGGTATATATGTATGTGGAATTAGACGTACTCCAAAGTCACACTAGAAACAAAAGTTAACCATTCTCAAGTACCTGACATGCATGTGGGTTGATCAAGTCGTTTTGAATAACTTCCGAGCCTCCTTAACACAGTTTTTGGGTTGTTCCTTTTTATGACTTAGTGTTTGGGGTTTTCCTCCAGAACCTAAGTTCCTGGGTGGTCAAAAAGCATTTTGTTGAATAGCAGGCCTTCCTGCAATCCATCTCCTTTGCTGTATTTTGCTTTATTTCGTCACCAAGATGGCCATATGGACTCTGCTTACTTCCCTAGTATCTCCTTTATTAAGAATGGCATCTCAAAGTGGTCCCTGGCTTAGCCAACAGCTGAAGCTGTTTGTAAAGCCCTTATGTTGTGCAGGTTCTTTACCTGCCATAAATAACCACACCACATGTGCTGAGACTCAATTACACCGTCAGGATTTTTCCAGCTGGTGGACGATCCAAGACCACCTTTGGTGGCCTGCATTAATCATAAGGGGAAAAGCCCTTTCAATTTCCTCCAAGTGATTTCTCCTATGAGGCAACACCATCGGCATCGTGGATGTTTAGCACAGTCAGATGCAGGTTCTTTGGCAATACACATCATTAGAAGCTTGTGTGAAGGGAAATGTCCTTTCCAACACAATTTTTTGGGGTGTTTTTGGCGGGAGTGGATCTTCTATGAAAACTTTTTGACTACTTCTTCCCTCCCCCAAGAGATGTCTTTATGCATTGTGGTCATTGGCAGTGGCAAGAGAAGTGTGCTTTTACTTCATTAGTGTAGATATTAGGTGTCCATTGGATCCAAAGCACAAGATCTCTTTGAAAGTACATGGATTTAAGCAAAGTAGGAATAACCATTGCGTTATACAGTGAATACTCAAGTATCGCCTGCAACTGCTACCCTTGACTGCATCACCTTTCCACCTAACCGAAAAGTCTTTATCATCATGTCTCTGGAGGGAATAAAGGCATGGTCTTCACAGCCGAGAGCTCTAAACACTACTTCAATAAGTGCTGTACTTTATCCCTCGGAGGATAAATTCTCTTTGGTCTCATAAGATTGTAGAGTTAAAGGGAAAATAGCTCAGAAAGGCTGCTCATTCCTACATGTGTAATAGGCAAGGCTTGCTACTTTATTTCTCATTTTCTCCACACATTTATTGAAGACCAGCTCTGTGCCAGGTACATGGTGGGGCTGGAAATGCCTGGTTCCTGGTCTGAAGAGCTCGTAGTTTCCGGGGAGAAGTCAAATACTTGCAAACTGCATACCAAGCAGAAGCACAGGGTCCTCTGATACCAATTAACAGGAGATTTAGCCAGATTCAAGAAGGTTTTAATTCAACTGGGGCCAGAAGGAAGAGAAGGCGATCAGTGAAAGAAGGAACAAAGTGCAGGCTGAGCAAAGGCTCAGGTGCAAGGGAGTGTGGTCTAGAAGGGAAGCGTTGCATTATGAAGGGAACAAGGGTTGTGCTGGGCTTGCCTTGTTCCAGATTTTAGACTTCAGAATAACAGGAGACCATTGAAGAGTTTTAACAGGGCCCTCCAGTGAGCTGTGTGTGTTCAGGGAGGGAGTGGTGACCAGCTCAGGTTTAAGTTTGAGAAAGATGGTCTCACAGCACCACAGGAGAGCAGACATGGAGACAGGTGGAGAGAATCCAATTAGGCACAGGGGCTATCCAGGGCAGCAACTGTTACCATGAAAACCCCTCCTGTACCATGCAGTTCTCATAGTTCATAAGTCCCTAAGCCCATGCTTACCTTCCTCTTACTAAAACAAACAGTTCATTTTATTTCCAACCTAAATCCTTCTGCTTCTCTTCCCTACACCTTAATTAATACATGCAGAACACTTTGTACCCAATTTCTTCTGTTAGATAAGGTCCATTGTTTACTATTCTACTGGGTTTTCTATAGGTTTACAGATTCCCACCTTACTAGCCTTTTTCTCTTCCAGATCCTTGTTTCAAACCTAATCTTATTTTTACTTTTTTATGAAGTTAATCGCATCTTTCTTAAGTTACAGAAGCCTTTCTATGTATTATCCAGTCTTGGCTTGCCATTCCCCATGTTTGAGTGTAAAGAAAGGAACTCCTATGATACCCCATTTTTAAAAGCAGTGTTTTTATTTACAAAACTAATGCATATTTACAATAAAAGATTCAAGCATCAGGAAAGTATAAAAAGTGACATTCTTTCCCACACCTGTCAATCCCAATCCGCAGAAATAACTATTATTAGCAACTTGGTTCATGACATTCCTAGTCTTTTTCTATGTGTGTGTGTGTGTGTGTGTGTGTGTGTGTGTGTATAACTGTATGTGTATATGTGTGTGTGTACATACAGTTTTTGTGGAAAAAAATGGGCCATTAGCCCTTACTATGTTATGAACTGTTCCTGTATCTTATAAATTGTGGGTATTTCTCCAAGTTAGGAGTATGTATGTGTATATAGATATAAACACATACATTAAAATAAAGCCTCTTAAACCTAACTCAATCCCATTCTCTGTCCTTCTCTCTCCCCATCTCTTCGATTTGCTTTTTCACGGTTCTCTCTGCCTTTTCCCCATTCCACCTACACATTCCTCTCCCTGTAGCAGGCAGAGCAATTCTTTTAAAATGTCAAACGAAAGGTCAAAGTCCTTAGTGTAGGCTCTGAGGTCCTCCGGGACGGGGCTGGCCCCTCCTTTCCTCTCTGGCACAGTCCCAGCTTTAGGGGCTTTACTCTAACTGGTCCCTGGCCTGGGACTGCTCTTTCCCCAGATATCCATGGCTGACTCCCTCGTTTTATTCAAATCTTCACTCAAGTGTTATTCTTTCCATGCATTCTACCCTGATCATCCTGTTTAAAATTGCAACTTGATTCCTGTGTTCTACTCTTTTCCCCTCTGCAGCACTCAACACCTTCTAACATGCTATGTAATCTCCATGCTTACTCATGATCTCTGTTGTTTGTCACCTGTCTCCTCTATAATCAGGGGCAGCTTTGTGGGCATGCAACCTGTGCAGTCACACAGGGCCTTGCATTGAGCAGGGTCCTTTGCTTTATTTAATGCTCTCTCTCATGGGCTTGAATTTTCAGTAGTTTTTTAATAAGGACCCACACATTTTCAGTTTGCACCAAGTCTTGCCAGTTATGTAGCTGGCCTTTTCTAGAATAAGCTTCTTCATAAGTTCCATGAGGATGAATCTTTGTTCCGAATCTGATGAATTCCAAGGTCCTGGAGTAGTGCCCAGCATATAGTTTGTATACTCAGTAAACAAAAGTACTGTGTTGTCTCCTAAAAGCTGCATATTCTAAACCTGACCACAATTTACTTAACCAGTCCCCTTGGACATGCATTTGCTATTATAAAAACATGCTGCAGTGAACAACCTTATACTTTAAAACTGGTACCCTTAAGTGGTTTGTTTAAATACTTTTGAAGAGATAAATTGTGACTCCTAAACCTTCTTTGTTTCTGGTGACGCCGATGTTACTGAGAATTTGCATTCTTTTATTGGGAGCAGCTGTTTTTAGCAAAGTGGTTGCACTCTATGGGACCTATTTCCCATCAGATGAGAGTTGCCAGGCTTAGAGGAGCCACTAACCCAATGGTTCGTAGCCTTGGGTGCACATTGGAATCACCTGGGAAGCTTGGACAGCCCTGATGCCTGGGCACACTTCCAGAGATTCTGATGTAGTTGGTCTGGATGTAGCCTGGGTTTATAAAAGGCCCCAGGTGATTTTAACAGAGAGTCATACATTTGTCCATCAGCTTTAACCCCATAGCCTGAGTGGGATTGAATGTGTCTGCTGCTTTCTCTTTTCTTCATAAGGTGTCTACTCCTGCCTTTTTAAAGTTTCAATGATGCAGCAGTTCAAAGAAAAGACGGTGTGAGATTATTTTCTCAAAGTAAACTAGAAAACTTTCCTACTTGCCTAAAGTTATTAGCCAAATATGAACATAATGGGCATGTATATATCAATTGTGAATTCTGTTTTATATGCCTGTCACCACTGAATTTATTCACTAATAGGGATAGTTATTCTCAACAAGAACAGGTCAGAAACACCATTATTTAGCCAATATTTAGCTATTTTTTCACTCAAATTCTTTTGAGAAATATTTTATGTTTTTATTTAAATAGAACATGCGGCATGTTAACAAGAGAATATTGAATAGTTAACAATTAGCAGTCATAAGAGGGAAAATTATTTCTAGCAAGTTCTTAGTTTCCAAAGTATTTATGATGCCTCTGCCCCCATCTCTACCCACACCTAATTTTAGCAGGCAACTTTGGGACTGAAAAGTAATTGTGTTATGAGTGAATAAGTGGAGTGTGACATTCCTATGACCAAAATTACATACAAGCCTTAAAATTTAGGGGAAAATATTATTGAGAAGATGCTACTGAAAAAAGTATCATTTACCTAGAAGCTCTAGTATTAATGGAAGCAACTGTAACATTGGTCTAGTCCAGTGGCCCAGAATGCACCATTGATATGACCAGCCCTAACCTGAGACCAAAGGAGAAATCAAAACCACATTTGAAATAGTCATGAAATCTAGAACTAGATAGTATCCCTCTTTCGTTGGCTGCAGAATGTGGCAAGACTAATGAAAATGTCATCTATCTCTCCATCTATGTGACAGTCTTCCCTATAGCCACCCCTTCCAGGAGGAATTTTATGAGGCATATTTTCCACTTATCCCTTGGAAATTATACCTCAAATGACCTTAACTCATTCCATTGTCTTCTAACAATGTAAATCAGGCCAAAGCAGTTTGTTAACAAATATGTACCAAGTATTCTTTTCCAGGCTTGATGCTGGGCACTCATTGTCAAACAAAAGCAATAAAACCTCAGCCTTCCTGAAGTTCAGAGGCTGCCAGGAAAGAGAGACACTGGATAATTGAGTTAAACTGTGGTAAGAGCTATGGAGTGTATGTGGTACCCTTGAGTGTCTATAACCGGGGGACTTAATCTGGATACAACAGAAAAAAGGAGGCAAGAAGGAAGAGCTCTCTCCAAGGAGAAAGCAAGACCTGAGCAAAGGCCTCATGGCCAAGGGTATGTGTTTTATTCCAGGAGTGGAGGGAAGGCCCATGAAACTGAAGATCTACCAGAGCCATGGGGAGAAACAGAAGCAAGAACTGAAATGTGTCTGTGAGCCTTAGGGAGAAAGACTTACTGCCTATTCCCGTAGAGGAGAAAAGAGAGACCAAAAAACCTTTTTAGAGGGGACCAAGTGAGCCTCCCCATTGCTAAAATAAAAAGCAGTGAGAACAGGCCATATTCAACATCTGGATCATCCTAAAATCTATTAGAATTACCACAGACTGTGTGAAAGGAAAATCATATGTTGGTCTCCTTTTTACAAAGAAGTAAAGATTTTATTTATTCTTTCTACAAGAGAGAACAATTGAATTCAGAGAACACACTTGGACTGGGAGTACCTTTGTTGCCAGTTGCTTTCTTTTAACTGGTTTTATTGGAAACTTGTAACACAGAACACATTTCCTGTAGGTAGATGGGCAAAATTGTTGTGCACTGTCACAGGCCCTGTGGAATCACCCCAGGAGTCTGGCTGATGATGTTTTCTCCCCTCAACCTATTTCAGTTTTATTTTTGAAATCTGTTTCATGGGGGTTATTTTTGTTACTTTGGTATATTTGGTCTGGATTGGTTTTTGTTTCACTCTTTATTTTTATTAAAAATGTATTCCCTCTCTCTTCCTAGATTCCATTAAAATGGATGAGAAATTCCACAGGTGAATGCCTGGGTAATTAAAATGTCTCAATCTTCATTCCTATTAATGAGCTTTATTTTGGGTTTTGACAAAACTGTTCTTTTCTCGTGCCTCTCCCCAACTATGTCATTGATGATTACACTGAAACAGTGGGAAATGATCTGGTCCATTTATAGAATTTAGACCAGAAAGAATTCCATATTCTCTATGATTTTAAGCTACTTTCAGGAGGGGCCAGATGTGGGTGTCACCAAGAACATGATTCAGGCTTTGAGAAGACTGAGAACAGCAGTTGAGACAAAAATAAATAAATAAATAAACCCTTAATATTTGGTTTCATGATGCAAGTAACGTATACTACATTAACTTGGTTTTTAAAAAAATCCAAATAGCGTAAGATAAAAACTCTTAGCCACTCCTTTCCTCAATTCCAGTCCCTTCCCAGAGCTGACCACTGTTGCCATATTGGGACTCTTCTTCCAGACATATCAGTGTATCTGCTAATGTGTGAAAGTGTGTGTGTGTGCGCATGCGTGTGTGTGTTTTGTCTGTGGGTTTCTAAAATTACAAGTGCATAATAACGTAACTATTGTTCAGTGGTGTTATTTTCTTTCACTTAATTCATCTTTTGGCTTTGTGCCTTTTTTTTTTTAAACTACTAAATAGTACGGTCATCCCTTGGTCTCCATGGGGGACTAGTCCCAGGACCCTCTACAGATACTAAAATCTAAAGATGCTCAAGTCCCTGATACAAAATGGCGTAGTATTTGCATATAACCTACATCCTCCTATATGCTTTAAACCATCTCTAAATTACTTATAATACCTAATACAATGTAAATGCTATGTAAATAGTTACACTGTATTATTTAGGAAATAATGACAAGAAAAAGTTCTGTACAAATTCAGTGTAGACAGTTTTTTTTCTCGACTATTTTTGATCCCTGATTGGTCAAATGCACAGATTTGGAGGTCTGACTGTGTTCTATAGTGTATTGGTTAGCTAGGGCTTCCATAACAGAATGCCACAAACTGTGAGGCTTCAACAACAGAAATGGATTTTCTTACAGTTCCAGAGGCTGGAAGCCCAACATTAAGGTATTGGCAGGGTTGATTTCTGGTGAGGGCCCACTTGCTGACTTGCAGATGGCCACCTTCTCACTGTGTCCTCATGTGGCCTTTTCTCTTTCCACATACCCCTGGGGTCTCCTCCTCTTCTTATAAGGACATCAGTCTTATCACTTTAGAACCTCACCCGTATGACCTCACTTAACCTTAACTGCCTCCTTTAAAGGTCCTATCTCGAAATACAGTCACATTGGAGATTAGAGTTGCAACATATGAATTTGAGGGGGACATAATTTAGTATGTAGCAGATGGTATATATCTCCTATACTTTAGTATTTTGAACTTTGTCTGCCATGGGATAAATTCCTTTACCTTTTTTCTTAAAAAGCTTAATATAGTATGATTTTGCCTCCTTGGTCTAAAAGTGTTTAAGATTTCCTTTACCTCCAAGGGTAGGGGGAGGCAAGAGAGAGGAAATGGAGATGGGGAGGGATGGCAGGGAGAGACTGATTTTTTTTAAGGCTGATATCCAATTACTCATTCTCAATAGCCAACAGGGTTTTCAGCTGCTTCTCTGCCTGCTAAGCTACAAAGTGGGAGAATTTGGCATTTGAGGATCCAAAGTTGGAGGAGGCAGGCAAGGCCAGAAATGTCCTGTGTGGGCTGCAACCTTCCTTGAAAATTTGCATTGCCAGTGGGAAGCCTGAGGAGATTTAAAAAGCTCTGGGCCCCAGGCAGACACCCCCAGTTCTGTTTCCAGTCGCTACGCAGACTGAGTTGTCTGGGTGAATAGCATCCAGTTACCAAAATGCAATGTTCACCAGTCTATGCATCTTTAAAGGACCTTCTGCGTGCTGGCTCACCCAAGTCTCCTTATGTCATGGGAAAATCTGAAATTCTTTGTTCAATTGGATCAGAGTAATGGCTCAGGGAAGACAAAAACTTTTTTTTGATAAATCTACAGGGGCTCTCTGGGTATGTGCAATACTGGAGTGAAACACTCTGATCTCTTTTCTAATCTAGTGGTTCTCAGGGGCAATTTTGCCCCCAGGGTACAGTTAGCAATATCTGCAGACATTTTCTTTGTCACAACTTGGGGAAGAGGGTGGTGTGCTACTGGCATACAGTAGGTAGAGGCCAGGGATGCTGCTAAACACCCTACAGTGCACAGGATGGCCTCCCATAGTGAAGAATGATCCAGCCTGTATTAGTCCATTCTCATACTGCTATGAAGCTGTGTGAGAATTACCTTCAAGTTACCTGAGACTGGGTAATTTATAAAGAAAAGCGGTTTAATTGACTCACAATTCCACTGCCTGGGGAGGCCTCAGGAAACTTACAATGATGGTGAAAGGCACCTCCTCACAGGGTGGCAGGGGAGAGAATGAGAGCCAAGCAGAAGAAGCCCCTTAGAAAGTCATCAGATCTCATGAGAACAGCATGGAAAAAACCATCCTCATGATTCAATTATCTTTGCCTTGTCCCACTCTTGACATGTGGGGGTGACTACAATTCAGGGTGAGATTTGAGTGGGGACACAGCTAAACCATATGAAGCCCCAAGTGCCATCAGTGCCCAGGTTAAGAAACTCTGTTCTGAGCCAAATGATAAAGATTTGTTCAGAACAATATGGCATTTGGGAGAAAATTTTCAAAGAATGTTGACATCTTAATTTTGCGGAAGATGTAATTTTAGATAAGTCAGCATTCCTCTGAAATTGCTGATTTGAACGCTTCTTTGAAACAGTGGCTATCTCAGTAAGCGATTTCCTTTTCTATGTTTCAAATGGCTACTGAGGCAGTATTCAATTTATTCGTCATAACATATAGGATTCTTGGAGAACAGTTTGTGAAATCCAAAGCCATTCTATGTTTGGTTACATTTTCAGTTGGGTTACTTCTCACTGTCGAGTGGCCTTATTTAAACTTCAGCCACCACTAAAGCTTTACTTTGAATTTAATAACAATGCACACCTCACAAGATGTTATGACAATTAATTAGTTAACTTTGGTAAGGTGCTTTGAAGATAGAAAGTCCACTCTGAGTTCTATTATAAGTAGGCAAATTAGGCAATTTTTAACCCTGAGTAGTGGCTTTGATCCTGCCTGCCCTCTCACATACCTGAGCAGTTTAGTAGGAGGAAGGATATTGGAGTAAGCAGTCATGGTCAGCAGTGGAAAATAGCTATCATTTGTGAGAGCTATTTTCAGATTATTTTAATGGTGAGATGAAGAGGAAAACATCCCAAGGGAAGTTAATATCCCTTAGTAGTGATGGAAGACTTCAAGTTATTACCCCTGAAACCCCAATAGGTAAACTAGATAAATGGTGTATTCTCTCACACATATTTATTCATTCATTCTGTCACTTCCTCCTCTTCACCTTCTTACTGCCCCTGCCCTTTTGCTAAAAGGAAAGCATGATTACCAGACTCTGCTGAAACTCTGTCAAGTAAACCACAAGTTACATTCAAGAAATCTTCATTTTCTGTGCAGCTTCTATCTTTTAACTCCTCTAGGGTTTGCCTCCTTTTCCCTTATTACCATCACCATTGTTATTGTCATCATCATCTTTTATTTGCACAGCCCTTTGTAGTTTGCAAAAAAAAAAAAAAAAAAAAAAATTGAAGTCAAAAATCACGGCCAATGTGCCAGGCACTGTCCTGGGACTCCATCTAATCCTCAGAACACCTATTAGGATGGGTACAGTTATCTCCTGTTTACAGATATGATAACAGGTTCAGAGACTACTATGAAGACCACGGTCGCTGAGCTGGGAAGTGATGATGCTGGGACTACTAGTTCTAAAGTCGGTGTTGTATTGTTTCCGGAACCCCAAGCTAAAAGAAATTTCACAGCACCTTGTTTTTCATCTGACTGTTGTCCTCTTGGGAGACTAGTAGGGAAGGTGGCATCTTCTCTGCTTTTCAGATAAGGAAAAAGAGGAGTAAAAGGGTTTGCTTGCAAATACCAAGTTAGCTGGTGCCTCGCCTCACTCACTGCTCATACATGCCTCACCTCCTGCAATTTGGCTTCCACATCGCCCCCTGGTGGCCCTCAGCCATCAAGGCCACGGGTCCTAACAGACAAGTCCAATGCTGCCTTTCCTCTCTTCCCTTTCTGCAGCCCTGGGCACAGAAGACCACTGCCTCCTGGATTCTCTCCCCTTGGCTTTGACGTTTCCTTTTTCCCCCTCTGCTGGGTCCCCTCCCTTTGTTTTCTCCTGGTCCCTCTGCCCGCTTTATGCACTGATGGCTCACCAGGAATCCCTCTTGGGCATTCTTTTCCACTTTGGTGATTTCATCTAATTCCATTGCTTAGATCAGTGGTCCTAAACTTTGCTGCATATTAGAATCACATGGGGGGTCTTTCTAACTTCTGGACTGCACCGTAGGCTAACGGAGAATCTCTGATCATCAGTATTTTTGTTTTTTTCCCCATATCTTTCCTGTGATTCCAAAGTGCAATCAAGTGTGCAAACCAGAGGCAGACTCATCTCTTCCCTCAATACAGTATCTACATCTCCACATGCTTACTCTGTCCTGCAAACACTTTAAACTCAGCACAAAGAGTAGGGTTGTCAGATTTCACGGGTAAAAATACAGAAGGCTCTGTTACATAAGAATTTCAGATAAACAACGAATCATTTTTGAGGGTATGTCTCAAGTATTGCATGGTGCAGTGTGGAAGTTTAAAATCTCCCCCAGGTGATTCTAATCTGTAGCAAAGTTTAGAACCACTGATCTAATCCATGGAAATAGATGAAATACTTTTAGGGTAAGTATATCCCTAGTATTGCATGAGGCATACTTACCCTAAAAAATGATTTGTTGTTTATCTGAAACTCAAATGCAACCAGGCCACCTGCAATGAATCTGGAAGCCCTCCCAAAGAGAAAATGACCTCTCTTGGAATTGCCTCTCTGCCTCTGCCCAGTAGCTCAGGGAAAAGCTTCACCATCCTCTCTATCAACCCAGTGGTGAACCTCAGAGCCTTCTTTAACCCATTTCTTTCTCATTCACCCCTGCGTACAATCAATCACCTTTGACCATCCCTCCGCAATCCTGAAATGCTTTGCACATCTTCCCTGTCACTCCTTTGCCAGTGCCCATGCCATCGCCATAAGTCTTCTCTCCTTGCCTGTCTCATTTTTTCAGGATTATGTGAAGTTTATACCTGGATCCCTTTGCCTCTGCACTTTCCCTCTAACAATCCAGTTTTCATGATTGGACAAAATAACCTTTTAAAACACATCTGATCATGGCACCCTTCCCCATAAAAGCTTCTGAAGGCCACTCATTGCCGAAAGACAGGGCAGCCATGTGCCTCACAGATCAGACTCCAACTCGCCCCAGCTCCAGGCCTCCAGTCCTAGAACATAGCCTGGGTCTTTCCTGCACTTTGGCTTCTGATTCGTCTGGACTACCTCTTAAAATTCTGCCCATTTAAGGCCAGACAAAAACAAAATAAAAACCAACAAAACCAAATCCACCTTGGAGTAACCCTTTTCACTTTCTGATCTATTAGTAATTCCTGTGAACCCTTCCTTCCTTACAATTCTTTCCAGCTGCCCACTAATTTTCCCCTTTCTCACCACGGATGCTCTTTCAAGACCTCAGCATCTTGCACCTGGACTCACGACATAGCTTTCTGGTCGGTCTCACTGCTTCTACACTTGCCTCTTCCTCGTGTGGACCTTTCTAAGCAGGTAAGATCTTGTCACCTATGTGCCTATGTGGGCCCTTCCTATTTTGTTACATCTACTCCCCTTGCTGGTATGGTGAGCAATTGTTTCAGAATACACTGGCTGGACTTCCATCTAATGGCCAGGACCTGAGCTTCACTGCCTGTGAACTTTCTCTGGCTGGTGGAGCCAGCTCTCCTCATGCAGGCAGGAGGCTGGCAGTGCCGAGCAGCCCTCAACCCATGATCGACAAACCTTGGGTGGATGATCTGCACTGTTTTTCAGAGTTCCCCAACAGGATAAAGTTCCCCAACTGTTTTTCACAGTTGCCTACAGGGGTGATTTGCTTGTTAACATGGTTTATTGGCTCCGTCTGTTCTTCTTGTATTGGCATTTACTGGGCTCACCTCCCAAATTAGCAATTTGCCCTCGAATCCTTTTGACTCAGAGCCTGCTGCTCGGGACCTCCAAACTAAGACACTGGTAAGCTATTAGTAAACTTCTTATTGTGTTAGGCCATTCTTACAAATGTGCCTGATGAGTGGGAGAACATACAAAATTGAAGGACTGTACAGAATCAAGAGAGTATGAATAAATGACTTTGCATGATGTCCTAACGCTGACCTTCTCTTTTCTTCATTCTTATTGAAATCTATTCCTAAAACTGGAGAGAATTCCTATGATAAGCTCTTTTGAAGTATGCCTGTGTGACTCCCAACAACCCCTTAAGTGCCTGGTTCACCCACAAAGGAGGGGTCCAGGGAACCTTGTTTACAGTCTCTGACCCTGGTCATAGATATTGAACCAGAGTGGACTTTATTTGCTAAGCTGGGCAAATAAAGCCCGATCTCTCAGGGATATGAAGTGAGGATAAGACAGTTTAGCTCAATCCCACCTGAAAAAAATAAAACAGAAACAATGAGACAGCCGTTTTCCATCACACAGTTATTACTACCTGGGCTAAAGCTAGTTTACAGAGAGAAAAATAAAGGAGACAGAGATGAGAGGAGGAAAGTACTCTCTTGGTCCCTGGTCTCTTTGCAGCCCCTTCCTAAAGCTCAGCTGCATGTCTGTCCATGGCTTGTGAGAGAAAACCTGTATCCTTGTGATGTGTTTTTATTTTTCTTCCTCCTTTAAGCGCCTTAGCTAGCTCAAGTTGGTTTCTGTTACTTGCAGCCAAGGGGTTCTAATAAATACTGTTTCCATGGAGCTTGCTACAAAAGAAATGAGACATCTTTGATGTGCTTTCCTGGTGAAAGATTTTTGTTCAGACTACTCGGGTGGCCAACAATAAGCATCCAGTGCCCAACAGGAGCTGCCTGAAGGAAGGTGGGGAACACAGTGCATTGTGTTTTTGCTTCTAGACAGGCTTTTGTTTTTTTTGTTTTTTCTTCCTTTAATTTGACCATACAACTGGAGTATTTTGGTGCCATTTTGACTTTGTAGGATGTCTCTGTTAAGTCCCAACACTGGGACATAGGCATAGCCTATAACAAACATCCTTAAAATTATAAAGCACTTCTCTTAAGCATGGTTAAATATGGGAAAATGAGCAATGCCATCTTTCAGCTATCTTAAAAATGTAATGTGTCAGAACATAGGTTTTGAAAGAATCCACGTCAATCAGTTAATTCTGCCACCCTCCCTCTGCTTAAGTGGTTTTCCTGTCCTGAAAGCACGCCAGTAATCAGCTGGTGTTGCAGTGGTCAAGGTGTAGATTGGCTGCACTGATGACTCCAGTCAAGGGCTTCTCTGTATTCAATTCTTTTTGTCCTGAACCCTTAGAGTTCTGTTTCAATACAATTCTAGGCTAACCTTGTGACTTACTGTAGCCAAAAGAATGCAGTGGAAATGAGAGCATCACTATTCTGGGTCTAAGTCTCAAAAGGTCTTGTACACTTCACTTGCTCTCTGGCACAGTTGGTCTTGCTCACTCTTAGACTCCAGCCATGCCATGAGAAAAATCCCTGGCTAGTGTGCTGGGGCATGAGAGACCATGTGGAGCAGAACCAAGTCCTTCCAGTCAAGGCTGTCTGAAATCAGCAAGCCCTACCCAACCTACCACTTGACTACGGATGCTTGGGCAAGCCCAGTCAAGATCAGCAAACCAGGCCAAATTAATCCAGGTAATCCGCGGACTTTGGAGAAATGGTTGTTATTTTGGGCTACAAAGTTTTGGGGGTGATTTATTATACAGCCCTATTGTAATAACAAGCACAGCTGACATACCACCAAATACTTATTCTATTGGAATTTCAAATGCCTAAATCCCTAACATGAAACTTGAAAAAAAAAGATATTTTTTTTCAGATGCCTATAGATAGAACTATAATAGTTCTATCTATAGGTATTATGATAGAATTTTTAACAGATCTATTGAAAGCTGTTTTGTACTTTTTTTTTTCTGAGATGCAGTCTCACTCTGTTGCCCAGGCTGGAGTGCACTGGCATGATCTCGGCTCACTGCAACCTCTACCTCCCTGGTTCAAGCAATTCTCCTGCCTGAGCCTCCGGAGTAGCTGGGATAACAGGCGAGTACTACCACACCCAACTAATTTTTGTATTTTTAGTAGAGACAGGGTTTCATCATGTTGGCCAGGAGGGTCTTGAACTCCTGACCTCAGGTGATCCACCCATCTCGGACTCCCAGAGTGCTGGGATTACAGGCACCATGCCTGGCTGGAAGCTGTATTCTAAATGATTGACTTAATTGGGGCTATACAATGTACCTGGAAGTCACTCTACAAAATCGTCTAAAAGATTAATCCTTTAGAGCAGAAGCAAGTGGGCATCTATAGCCCATGGGCCAAATCCTAGCCATGTGGTTTTTGTAAATAAAGTTTTATTGGAACACAGTCACACTTGATGATTTACATATCGTCTGTCGTTGCTTTTGTACTGCAACATTAGAATTGCATAATTGGGATAGACTGTATAGCCTGCAAAGTCTAGAATATTTACTTTCTTACCCTTCATTTAAAAAGTTTGCCAACCCCTGTCCCAGAGAATCTGAAATTAAGGTTCCTTGTGCTAATAATTGGAAGAGATGTGTTGTATGGATTAAGATGGCCAGGGAAGAGAAAACAGTGATTTCAAATAAAAAACAGAAACCTGAAGTTGCAGGAGTAGATGCTCTTAATGGCAGCTACCCACTTGGGATGGAGATGTTTTGCACAGAGGCACATGTGTGCAGCATGCTCCATGGAGAGTCAGCAGGAGGTTATTTAATTAATGACCGATAGCAATTTCTCGACTCAACAACAAGAAGGCCAGTTTGCTCTAAATATAAACATCACCCTTAAACTCCTTAAAAATCACTTTTTTTTTCTGTAGTTAATAGCTCAGAGTATGTAATCTTTCTCCCTGGAGTGTAACTTTTTTTTGGAATGTAAGAAACCATGAGAAAAAATATTATAAATAGATTTGTTTCAATTAACTCTGCCACAGGTTTACTGCTTAATAAATAGAGGGAGAGCCATGAAGATTAACCAAGATTGTCAGGGACAGTGGATTCCAGATACCCAAATAATTTCTCTTATCAACTCTCATATTTCAGAAAACGATTGGGAGCAAAAATGTACAGGTGAATGAAATAGATTAAAATTTTTTGGCCAGGTATGGTGACTCATGCCTATAATCCCGATACTTTAGGATGTGGAGGCTGGTGGATCACTTAAGGCCTGGAGTTTGAGACTAACCTGGGCAATATGATGAAACCCTGTATCTACTAAAATTACAAAAATTAGCGAGGCATAGTGGTGTACGCTTGTAATCCCAGCTACTTGGGAGGCTGAGGCACGAGAATAGCTTGAACCTGGAAGGTGGAGATTGCAGTGTGCCAAGATCATGCCACTGTACTCCAGCCTGTTTGACAGAGTGAGACTCTGCTTAAAACAAAACAAACAAACAACCAAACACACAAAATTCTACCTAAATTTGTTTTAGTTGAAATGTATGAGAGAGATGCATACTTTAAATGAGCAGTTCATAAGCCTGTGTAAAGTAAATCATGTGAATCATTTTATGCTATGATTGTCCAGGTTTGTGTGCTTTCCCTTCTTGCCCCCTTGACTGATCCCGTGCTATGTGTCAAGCACTGTGTAAACCCCCCACCTTAAAGCTGAAGTAGCATGTCAAAGCAGACTTGCCCAAGAAGACAGCCTATTGGTTCCCCCACCCAAACCTGTTTTTGCTCAGTTCTCCCTAACCCTGTTTAATGGCAGCACACCCACCCAGTTGTTCATGCTCAGTCCTAGACACTTCCTTGTCTTCTGTTCCTTTTATATCCCCATGCAACACATCATCAAATTCTGTCAGTCCTTCACTGATGCAGAATCTAAAGCTGGCAACGTCCCCAGATCCCCATTGCCGTTACCACAGTCTACAGTATGAGTGTCCCACTTTGATGCCTGGGCAAGCCCCGTATGTGGTCCTGTTGCTTCTGCTGTACCGGTTCAGTTCTCTGCACAGCAGCCAGAGTGAGCTTTTCAAGGTGTAAATCAGGTCAAATCCTTTCCCTGCCCCAACCTTCCAGTAGTTTCTCTTGCCACTCCGATTCCAAACCTCTCACCACCATCTACAAAGCCCTGTGTGACCTGGCCCCTCACTACTTCTCTGACTTCTTCCTTTGACCACTTTCTTCTCCTCTAACTTTGGCAGTCTAGGTGCTCTCAACTTCTTCCTGCTCTTCCAAATCACCCGGCTTATTCCCACCTACATGCCTTTCACTGGCCCTTCCTTCTACCTGGAAGACTGACTCTTTTGTTCTCTCTCTTACTCTACTTCCAGTGGTTCTCAGCTGGAGTGCCCCCATAGGGGACACGGGGTAGTGTCTGGAGACATTTTTGGTTGTCACATCTGGGACAGGGGAGTGCTACTGGCTTCTAGTGGGCAGAGTCCAGGGATGCTGCCAAACATCCTACATTGCACAGAACAACTCCCATAATAAAGAGTTTTCTGACCTTATATCAGTAGTGCGGAGGCTGAGAAGCCCTGCCCTGCTGAGTTTTCTGCTCAAATATTTTCTCTTCTGAGAAAACTTTTTCCACCCGCTCTTTCCAAAAAGGGCATTTTCCCTCTTCTTCCTCTATTACTCTGTAGTTCCCCATCCAGTTTGACACTACCTAGAATTTGACTATATAGTTCAGTTTTTTGTCTCTCATCTCCACTCAAATGTAAGCTTCCTGAGGGCAGGAGCTCTGCCTGGTTTGCCACTGGTTTTTCAGCATCCAGACCAATATCCAGCACATAGTGGGCCTTCAATATATGCTTACAGCTCTCTGAGACTTGGAGAGGTCAGGCCACACAAGGCTAGGAAGGTCATACAAGGCTAGGAAGAAGGCAAGCCACTGGGTTGTCTATCAGGTCTTTTAAGCCACTGAACATATGCACACAACCCAAAGAAAAGCTTTGTGCTAGTTATGAAAATGCAAATTTAAGACAATTTCCCTAGCGTTCTTCCAATTTTCTGTGCTTTTCCCATGCCCTGTTGCCAGTCCCTTCTATGTAGAAATTCTTTTTCCATTAAAATCCAGAAACTCTCACCACTCCCACTTCCCTGCCAAATACTTACTTCTTGAACACCTCTGATTTCTCTTCCTAATTCAGAGATAGCTACAAGTATGATGGAAATACTAGGCAGCCTGAAGCCTGATCACACATGAGCTATCAGCAAACCCCACTGTCAATATTGGGTTGATTGCTTGCATAACCTCCCTTTCCTTGTAGCTCTCCCCTCAGAGACAAAATTGCCAGTCTCCTTCAGCACCAACTTGGCAATAACAGAGGAAGCCTTGAAATGATTATCCTAATTTAAAGACAGCAAGAATTCCTGGCTCTTTTTTAGGAATGTAAAATTGTGAGTGTCCTTTGTTCTTGCAAAAGTGATGCACTTAAAAAAAAGTCATTTAGGATGCCTTCTTGACTTTCCTGAACTTAAAGATTACTTCAAATTTTATTTTTCAAAGACTTGGCATTTCCGTATTTTAATATTGGACATTTTATCTGCAGGCTTTGAATGTTTCTGTAGATTTTTTCTATTCCATTTCACCCCTGCACCTCCAGCTCCCTCCTCCCCACATTCACCAATTGACTGCTCATATCTTATGCTGAATAAATAGCCATCATTACCATGCAAATTGACAGAGGATGGCTGGTTGTCAGAGAGAGCCCCCAGCTGGACACCCCCAAAGTTGCAAAATGAAGGATGCCACTCTCTCCTTGAGAAGGTCCCAGACTTTTGCTGTGGGCTTGCCTTTTTGCCCTTATCAAAAGTGGTGTGCTTTTCACTGCTCCAAAGCCTGTTCCTCAATGAATTAATTTCTTGGCAACCATCGTGGTGTGCAGCTGAGCACTTCAGTTTCTCATTTGGGATTTCCTGTCAACCTTGACCTCCCTTGGCTCTTGCTGGGAAAGTAGCCTGCCGACTAGCCTGATTCTAGCTTCACTTAGGCTGAATTACTCCTTTCTTAGGAGACAAGCTGCATTTGTTCCCTGTCCATAATCCCTCTGAGGTCTTTGACTTGAGAGAAGCCCTGAAGCTCTTTGAATCACATTTGAGCAGCAGTTGTGTTGGCTGCAAAATTTAAATTAGCCAAGCCCAGGAGAAAGTGACTAAGACAATTAATGTTTCTAGGAAGTAGTATATATGGGACATGAGGCAGGAGGTCACAGAGTGGTAAGAATTCAAGCTTTTGTAAGTAGTTGGCACAAATTTGATTCAAATGCATATACACTGTGTAATCCACTGTCAGCCACTGAACCTCTCCAGGCTTTGATTTCCCCCACAAAATGGGATATACACTACCATTTCAGAGTTTGTGGAAGGATTCAGAATAGAGTAGGAATAGTGCCTACCAAAGTGATGGAATTTTTTTTTTTTTTTTGAGACAATGTTTCACTTTGTCACCCAGGCTGGACAGTGGTGCCATCATCACATACTGTAGCCTTGAACTCCCGGGCTCAAGCAATCCTCACACCTCAGCCTCTTAAGTAGCTGGGACTGTAGGCCCTTGCCACCACACCTGGCTAATTTTTAAATTTTCTGTAGAGGCGGAATATCACCATCTTGCCTAGGCTGCTCTCAAACTCTTGGGCTCAGGTGATCCTCCCAGCGCAGCCTCCCAAAGTGCTGGGATTACAGTGAAAATCTTAAATATGGCTTATTACTCTATGTGAAAACCCCAGCCTAGGGCTTATGTTTCCGTATAGATTCAGTCACAGGTGAGTTCTAATCAGGTTTCTTTTAGTACCTATGTCTGTGACCTAAGGTCATATACTTCCCTTCCCTGGGCCTCTGAAATGCTACTCATTAAGGAATCTGAGATGTCTTTTTAGTGGGTATGCTAATGTGAATCCCCTCAACCTCATGGCTTTGTTTGTGGTAAATTGTTTGGGTGGTTGACTGAATTTCTAGCCTCATTCTGTGAGCACTCTGAGCCTGGCTAAGGTTGAGTTGCCTCAGCCCAGCCTGTTCTCCTGGGCACCTGCTGAAGAACTGTTACAACTGGCTTTGAAAAACAACAGCCCTTACATTTGTGTTGAGTTTTAAAGCTTTGTAAAGTGGTATGACGATAAAATTCCTCATTTATAATCTCGTATAAACCTGAGAGGTGAATATGACCATTTTATGCCCATTTTGTAGGTGAGTAAAGTGAGGCCTTGGAGTATCATAATTTGCCCAGGCTTGGACAGTTAGGGGATTAAAGCCAGATTTCCCACTGCATTGGCCTCTTCAATACAGTGTACATGTGGTGGTCTCCACTTTCAGATTGATGGATGCCTTGGCTCTAGGGGCTCAGAACAGTCTGACATTGTGCTGATATTTAGCCTCCGTTAAACCATTGCCTCTTCAAACCTGAGTAGTTTCTCCTTGTTTCCAACTTGGAGTCAGTAACGGCTTTTCAACAAAGGGCCTAGATGCCTTTTGAGAGAGCATGAATGGATAATAATGATGGTGATGATGAGAATAACAGCATCTAATGTTTATTCAGGACTTTCAAAGGCACTGTGGTAAGTGCTCAACAAAAGTGACTTTATTTAACTCATTTAACAAGCTTCATAAAGCAGAAGAGCTTCCAGGCAGAAACTTGTGTATCTTTTCCTATGTGATGAAAGAGAATACTAAGACTAAGAGAGGCAGGGTCACTTGTCCAGTATCACATGATAGGTATGTGGAAAAACCAGGAGAAGAACTCGGATTCTAAAGCCCATATGCTTCACAATTCAATGCTGTCTTGCAGTAATGGTTTAAACTTTCTTTCTTTTCTTTTCTTTCTCTTTCTTTCTTTCTTTCTTTCTTTTTCTTTCTTTCTTTCTTCTTTCTTTCTTTCAAAAGAGTCTTGCTTTGTCACTCAGGCTGGAGTGCAGTGGTGCAGTCTTAGTTCACTGCAACCTCTGCTTCCCAAGTTCAAGCAATTTTCATGCCTTAGCCTCCTGAGTAGCTGGGACTACAGGTGCATATCACCACACCTGGCTAATTTTTTATATTTTTAGTAGAGACAGGGTTTTGCCATGTTGCCCAGGGTGGTCTCAAACTTCTGAGCTCAGGCCATCTGCCCACCTTGGTCTCCCAGAGTGCTAGGATTGCAGGCATGAGCCACCAGTCCTGGCCAATAGTTTAAACTTTCAATGGACAAACTTACTCAGAAAACTTTCTTGTATACCTGCTAGATGCCCAGCACTGCATTGGGTTCTGGGCAGGTGACACTGTATTAGGTGCTAGAGAAGCTGTGAATTAAGGGGAGGATAGTTGGAGAAGCAGGTCATTCCAGCTCTACAAGCCAGATGTTATAGCAGAGGGAGTCACAAAGCAGTGTGAAGACATAGAGGGAAAACAAATAATGCTTCCTGAGACTGTCAGGCCAGTGTCTCAGCAGGCCTTGAGGATGAGAAGGGGTTTATTACGAGGAGAATCAAAGTGCGCTCGGAAGAAGTTTGAATATTTGTTGCTTTCTGCCACATTGGAATCTAGGATCTCAAATAATGTCAGCAGGAATCTATCTTCCTCTCTCCTTACCTAGGATCTGCTTGCATGCAGTATGACTTGAGATCTTTGTGTTCTATAACTAGGAGACACAAGAACATGCTGGATAAGAACAGATGACAACATCTACCCTCCCCTACAGAAACTGATAGCTTCTCATGCATTGTTTGTATATGCAAGAGTTTCCATTATTGAAAGTTAGAGCTGAAAGTGACTTTAGGAATCTACTATTGCCAGGCCAGGCACGGTGGCTCATGCCTGAAATTCCAGCACTGTGGGAGGCCGAGGCAGGCAGATCACTTGAGGTCAGGAGTTCAAGACCAGCCTGGCTAACATGGTGAAAGCCTGTATCTATTAAAATTACAAAAGTTAGCCAGATGTGATGGCATGCCCCTGTAATCTTGGCTACTTGGGAGGCTGAGGCAGGAGAATCGCTTGAACCTGGGAGGCAGAGGTTGCAGTGAGCCGAGATTATGCCACTGCACTAAGCCTGGACAACAGAGCAAGACTCCAACTCAAAAAAAAAAAAAAAGAAGAAGAAAAAGATAAATAAATCTGCTATTGCCAAATAATTTCCACCTCAGCCACCTATGATGCTACATGGTACCACCCAGGCCAGGAGCCCAATTCTGGTGATTCGCAACCAATAACACACATCTGTGAAGTAATCCTGGGATCTCACTGTGGAGTTTGATCAGTTCATCTGGGAGACTTTCACATACTCCCCACCCATGTTGTAAAGCAGCCCAAGCCTTTCCTTTTGACTCAGATGTTGAGTTGGTTTTTCATAGTTACTTAGTAGCCAGGTCTAGAAGTCCTGTCTCTTGAATAAAAATCTGGACTTCTGTGGAAGAGACTGTTGACTGGACACCAACAGTCATATCTTCTTCTTCCCTTCAGTTCTGTGAGAACCTGAGACATTCCATGAATAGTCAATGTACTGTTCATGGAAGCCATGAGCTCCACTTCAGCACTTGCCCATAAACCTCCCTAACTTCTTCTGGGCTGTTTTTTTTTCTTTTGGCTGGTTCAAATAGGGGAAACTCCCAAACAACCATGGAATTTACATGTTGAAGATGGTAGCTGCTCCACCAGCCTGACTCCTCCAAATGACTGCATGGGAAGGACACTGGCACCCCGTTTACCTACCCCAAACTATTACACAAACAAGAAACAAGCCTCGAATGTTTAGGGCCTACTGGTTATGCCACTTAGCCCACCCTAACAGTCAGAAGTTGTTTCCCTGTGAGTTTGTTTCACTATACCAAGCCCATTCTGTTGGATGGGTATATGTAGGATTACAAATAATATTTTATTTTCTCAACGCAAAATAGATGAATTCAGATGCCATGGTGATCATATTTTGAAACAAATATCTCGCTGTTCATCTCCCTGTCGAATTTCCTTTGTGTCTTTGCCTTGCCCTGATTACAAAGACAGGATAAATGGCATCATTTCTTCAAGATCTTTAGCAACACTACAGCGAAATTGAAACTGGAAGCAGAGAGCCATGCATCATTTTTTGCAAGAAGCTTTCAACTACATCACAACAGCTTTTTTCTTGAGTTTTCCGTGGCCCTTGGTCCTGTTCCCATGGCCTCTTCCCTTAAGGTTAGTTAGTGTGCTACCTGTGTTCTTAAGGACTCTGTATTTCCTTTCTCCCTCAGTGATTCAAAGAAAGTCTCCAAATGAGTTTTTTGTGATGGAAAGAGAGAAAGGCTTGCTTCTACAATCTTTAGGTGAGAGAGCCTGGCACCCAGGGAAGAGTTGCAGGAGGCCATGACAATGGGAATAAGAAAGGCCGTTATAGAACACAAACAACAATATAGCCACAGCTACTATGGCTGCTGCTGCTTGATAAACTCTTCCCTTATGCCAGTATGTATATTGCAGCATCATATTGTTAAATCATCACAGCATTATTAGGGCAAGCATGACTACTGCACTTTGTAGGTGAGAAAACTGATGTTTGCAGAGGCCAAATAGCTTATCCTATTTAGTAGAGATACTGAAGCCTGGAGTTGAAGCAACTTTCCTGGCTTCTAAAGCTAGAGCTCAGAACAAGTCTGATAGATTTCCCTTCCCACTGGTGTGCTGGAGAAGGCAAATGGTTAACTGAGTTCCCTGAGGTTAAGAATTTCTATTTGAAGAATACATACCAGGAGGAAGATTTTTAGGGGAGAAGCAAAACAGAGAGAATGTTTTATGGACAGTGACATTGCGGGTATAGTTGTCGATAAAAAGAGGTGTGTGCTGTGTTGTATTGTGTTTTGTGTTGCAGGCTTGTCCACAGGAAGGGTATAGTAGCTATGCTATCAACTAAATATCTGACCCACACACATGTTAAGATATCTGAGCTTGAGTTGATCTGGTCTGGGTAGCTCCTGATGACCAGCACGTAGCTTCTGATTCAACTCTTGGTGATGCACAGATTGCATCTGTATACTCTCCCAAAGTCTTTTATTTTTTACTATTTCATGTTATTTTATTCCTTCATTTTTTTCTCTCTTTAAAACATTTATCCAATTTGTGGGTGTCTTAGGTTGTACTCCCCCAGAAGCAGGCGGTGAGGCAAGCAACTGCGTGCAATTAATATATTTGGAAGGTGGTCCCAGGAAGCACTGGGAAGGGGATGAAGAAGTGAGACAGAGAAAAGAAGGAAGCCATTACAACGAATGTTAGGGAGCAGGCTACCTCTGGGGGAAATGGGCTCAGTCCTTAGGGAAAAATCCCGGGGAGACAGCACAGAACATATCTCTGAGATAACCCGCCCATAGGAGAAGCGACCAGCTGAGAGGTGAATGCTGAGTGATAGTGGTTGAGGAACACTAGGAGCATCTGTTACATTGGACAAGGTGAAGACAGTAGAGTCTTGGAATAAAGAGGGCTGAATTCTATCAGGGAGTCAGTGCAGTCTTCGTAAGAGAGTCCTAGGCCAGGAAATCAGGACTGCTTTCTAATCCCAGTTTACCTCCAAACAGCTGGGAATGCTTGGGTAAGCAACTTCCCCTCTCTGGGCCTCAGTTTTCTTAACGGTAAAGAAAGGAGCCTGGGGTAAATGATTCTGAAGACCCCTTCTGTCTCAAATGGTCCATGGTTCTTTGAATCAGTCTTGTGATAGACTCAAAGAAACAGACCAATATTCTTCCTCTGCATTTTATCCTAAAGGATAGATTCTGATAGCTATCTTCTATTGAACAAGTCCCCTGCAACAAACGTAAAGGTATAATATTTTATTTCATCTTCACAGTAGTGCCATGAAAACAGGCACTACTTTTATCTCAATTTTGTAAAAGAGCAAACAAAGCAAGGTTGACTAATTTGTCCACACTGCATGGAAAATATGTGATATAGCTGAGGTTTGAGCTCATGCCAGACTGAGTCATAAGCACTATATTCTGCTGCCTCCTACTTTTGTGGTGATGGCCCAGAACATCTGTGATATAGAATCGTCGCACATGTGAATGTTTATGTGAAGATACAGTGGAACGAGTTGCTCTGAAACGTGTCATGGGACACATGGATTACGAACACACTCCAGGTCTGTTCAGTAGACATCCATATCACAAGCTGTGTCCCAGAATGGGAATCGATAACTGAAGTACAGTCTTCCCGAGATCATCATCCTCATCATGGTGGCCTGCTAAGTTAGAGCTTGGACTTAATTTCACTGTGCCACCTATAAAGCATTGGGAAGGAGTGACTGAGAGCCACTTTAGTCAAGGTTATTAGGTGTCGATATATGACTTAAAAGGGAGCATTCCCAGGTCATCTTTATTTCCTGGTACGTTCTACTTATTGCAAATGCTCTCTGAAAGTTGGGTAAAGTCCGAAGAGACTTGCTGTTTTTTAACACATTGAGGGACATGGCATCTTGGTCCTTAGGATTGTTTGAAAGATGTGTTGCATTCCAGTGTTCTCATAGTACCTACTCTTCATCTGCTGCCAATTACTCCTGAACCAGGGGAAGCAGGGTTTTTCTGTGGGTTAATGAAACCCCATTGGTAAATGTGTTGCCAGCTGCAGGATATGAATGAGGACACCACGGCTGAGAGACTGGCCATCCGTAGGCACCTGTGATGATTTCTTCACCTAGTTAATCTGACATCCATTCATTGACTCATTTCTTTGTTCATTAATTCAACAATTACACAGCAATTCATTGTCAGATTCTGGATGAAGTACCACAGGGAACACAGAAAGATGAATAAGATTTATTCAGAATCCTTAAAAATCCACTGGCCAGACTACTGAAATAGAAAGTTGAGGCATACATAAGGGAAGAACCAATTAATCATGGAAGGAAATTAGGACACAATCATGTTATTCATGAAACAAACATTAAATAGTGAGAAGTCACCATGTTAAGACTATGTAAGACTATGACCTTCAGAAAACAATAGGAACATTTGACTGCGACATGAGAAAAGAATGTCTTAAACTAGAAAAAAAAGGAGGGTAAAACACGCAAGTTTTTAAAATAAATAACAATTTAGTTACAAATTAAAGGTCATCTTGAGGTTTTCTTTTTTGAGAAGTGTACTTAATTTTTTTCTTTGGTTATTTGACAGGTTTAAAATCAGGTCAGATTGTACTGGTAGCTCATTTGAACTCAACCTCTGATGTCAGACTTGCACAATCTCAAGGTTTGTTGTCAACTAGGACATAGTTACAGTTCCTTCATGGATCTGAAAGCAGTTTGTAATTAAGCAAGAAGAGGGAGAAAGACTTAGTTTGTTCCTGAAGATGACAGTTACAAGTGTGGCAGTGTGGACTTCTCTTAGCAGTGACAGATTCATTTGTCCGCTGGAGAGCTGAAAGTAGAAGACAGGCAAGGGAAAATATCTCCTTGTATTAGTCCATTCTCACTCTGCTGATAAAGACATATCTGAGATTGAGTAATTTATAAAGGAAAGAGGTTTATTAGACTCACAGTTCCACATGGTGGGGAAGCCTCACAATCATGGCAGCAGACGAAGGAAGAGCAAAGGGACTTCTTACATGGTGGTAGGCAAGAAAGCATTTGTACAGGAAAACTCCCTCTTTTAAAACCACCAGATCTTGTGAGATTTATTCATTACCACAAGAACAGCACAGGAAAGACCTACCCCCATTATCCAATTATCTCCCACTGGGTCCCTCCCATGACAAGAAGGAATTGTGGAAGCTACAATTCAAGATGAGATTTGGGTGGGGACACAGCCAAACAATATCACTTCTTTTCAGGGAGCATTGCCCACCCTGATCTCTGCTAATGGCTTGGCTGGAATATCTAAAGAGCATTAGAGATAACACGTATGGGAGATGTCAGTGATGAACCAGGATGTGGGCCCCATGACCTATTGAAATGAAAACTGGTGATGACCATTCAAGTTCATTTGCCTTTTCTTCCTGGGTCTTCAAGAATCCTTGAGCTATAAATAGTAAGTGTACCCTACATTCTTCTTACTTATCTCACAAAGTGAATGTCAGCCACTGAAGATGTAATGTTCTGTTCACCTATCTTCACAATCAGTTCAGTTCCTATCTTCCTGTCCACTTACCCCTTTTCTGATCCCTTGGAATCTTCTTCCAGTCCTGTCTTTACTTCTGACAGTTATGCCACATGTCCTTGATTTCCAAAGATTGGCAAAACAGATTTCTGAGTCAAGAAGGCATTTTTTTTTATGTGAAAGATGTGATACTGTAGCAGCTTGCTTATTTGCAGGCCATATACCTAACACTTCATCAGGAATATCAATGAAAAATCAAAGCCAAGAAATAAAAGATCCTGAGAGATAAAGCATAGGTCAAAAAGCCCAGGCACAGAATCTCATAGGAAAATTCATCGGGCCTTGACTGATATTCAGTTCACTCTTACTGTGAATGGTTTTTACAAGCTTGTTTGGTTGGTCCCTTAAATTAGAAAATTAGGTATAGTAATTACTTTGGGGGTATTCAGAGTGGATGTTTTAGACCAGTGCTGACAAATAGAACTTTCTGCAGTGATGAAAGTGTCCAATATGGTAGTGGCCAGCCACATGAGTCTATCAAGCACTTGAAATGTGGCTAGTGCAACTGAGGGACTGAATTTTTATTTTACTTAATTTTAATTAGATTAAATTTAACCAAATAGTTGTATGTGGCTAGTGGCTCTCATGCTGGACAGTGCAGCTCCAGACAGACTCATTGACTGTAGTGAAATGATCAAAGCACTATGATATGAGGTTATTTAGTATAGAGACAAAGAGGCTTCTAAAACTAACAGCTCCAAAATCTCATGGAGTTATAGCTCTGATCATTCACTTATTTATCCATTCTTTTATTTGGTAAATATTTATTAAGCAATTACCATGAGCCTGCGCTGTTCTAGGTGCTGGAGATGTGGCAGTGAACAGAATGGATAGAAATCCTAGCTTTCATGCAGCTCCCTGAAGG
Source organism: Cacajao melanocephalus (assembly GCA_963573385.1). Taxonomy (NCBI): domain Eukaryota; kingdom Metazoa; phylum Chordata; class Mammalia; order Primates; family Pitheciidae; genus Cacajao; species Cacajao melanocephalus. The sequence goes on from CAUYLG010026946.1 coordinate 136,935, forward strand.
GACGTCTCCACTAAAGAAATAAATAATCAAAAATATATGGGATGTTGGTTGATTACAAGTGATATGTACAAGTCACAAGAAGGGATAGGGAGAAGCGGAGTATGTGACATTTGCAATTGTAGATAGGAAGGCCAGGGAAGTCCTCACTGAGAAAGGACAAAAGGGAAGGATCAACCCTGAGGTTACCTGGTAAAGAAAGAGCATGCAAGTTAGAGGGAATAGTGAGTTAAAATGTCTCGAGTTGGGAGGGCTCCTGGCAGCTTCAAGGAATAGGAATTGGAGGAGTTTGGCAATAAAAAGAATCAGAGGAGATACAAGATGGTAACTCATGCCAGGGTGGCAGCAGTGGAAGTATTTGTTGATGGTAGAGCCATTAGCACCTGCTGACAATTTGTTTGTGATGTATAAGAATAAGAGATGAGTTTGGGATGATTCCAATGATTTGGATCCATGAGAGTAGAATGATGAAGTCATTTCCTGAAATGATGGACCATAATTGTAATACAGTCTTGACTTACAAAATCAGATATGATAGATACTTGGAAGTGAATAGTTAGTTTGTCATGCTACATCCATGGGAGACATTAAGACTGGGTTTGGATGTGGCCTCGGAATCCTTAATATAGTTCTCCTGGAAGCCAATATGTGTGTAAGTTAGCACTCCAGATAAAACCATCTCTAGATTTAATTATGCATGTAATCGAGTTAGAAAGGTGGGGAAATATGTGATTCATTTCATAAAGCATTCAAACAGAATGACTTCATTTATATATAATATAATTGCTTATTTTAATGGGATTGGATTATCCAGAAGTACATTTTTTTCTGAGAACCAATTCAAGTAAAAGATTAATAGAAATTTGGAACCCTTTGTCACCTCACTGTAATGTCTTTCATTGTTGAGTGGAGTCTCCTGTGATGGGGGGCTGACTTGTACCACTGTATCATGATTCTCTGAAGGGCAGGAGCCATTTTCATTCATTTCTGTCTCTCCAGTGCTTGGATAATTGTAAATGATCAGTAAATGCTGGTTAACTTGAACATTTCTGAATTTAAAAAGGACCCAATTTTAAGGCGACCTCGCCACATTAAATAAAACCATTAAAATTTTATTAAATACTACTGTGTGCAGGATACAGGACATCTAGTAGTGCCAAGTGTGAGAAAACCTATATAGGTAATATATAATCATAATTAAACCAATATTTATTGAGAACCTGCCGTATGTCACAAACTAGATGAGACAATAATACACAGAGTTGTGTAAGATTCAATTCATACCCTCATGTTACTCAAACAAAGATGCTGTCAATGCAGTGTAATTGTTTCACTGAGTATTACAGATTCACATAAGCATGGATCTTGGACGGAGATCTCAGGCTTCCTGTCCTTAGGCATGTAGGGTAACATTTTCCCTACTTTCTAGGTAAATAACTGAGGGCCAAACAGGATTAGTAACTTCTCCAAGAGTATGCACCTGAGCCTTTATGGAAATTGTTCTCAGCTGGGTCAATTTTGCCCTGCAAGGGACATTCAGTAATGTCTGGAGTCATTTTTGGCTGTCATAGATGGAAAGATGCTATGGGCATCTAGTCAGTAGAGGGCAGGAATGCTGCTAACCTTCCTACAGTGCACAGGACAGCCCCTACAACAGAGAATTATCCAGCCCCCAGTGTCCACTGCTCCAAGGTTGATAAACCCAGCTTATGTCTACCCTGTAATGCATCGGAGTTGTGGATTTACTTGCTTTGAATCGGAAGGAGGTGATGAAGCAAGAAGCATAGTTTTAGAAATGTATGTATTGACACTTTGCATCTTCAAAATATGAGGACACCCTGTGTGTCCACTCTGGAGAGCATGGAAGTATTTGCTGACCCAGGTGCTCTGGAGGGTCAACTTTGTTTTCATCTTACTAGGCTTTGGACTTTGTTTCGGCTGTGTTTTTGTGTTCTTTGTCAAACTAGATGATGTTTGTTCAGACAAAAATCAGGAGGTTTGCCTAGAAAAAGAAAAAAGGAGGCCAGGTGCAGTGGCCCATGCCTATAGTCCCAGCACTTTGGGAGGCCAAGGTGGGCAGATCACTTGAGGCCAGGAGTTCAAGACCAGCCTGGCCAATGTGGCAAAACCTCATCTTTGCTAAAAATACAAAAATTAGCTGGGTGTGGTGGCACATGTCTGTACTTCCAGCTGCTGAGGCATGAGAATTGCTTGAACCCAGGAGGCAGAAGTTGCAATTAGCCAAGATTGCACCTCTGCACTCCAACCTGGGCAGCAAGCGAGACCCTTTCTCAAGAAGAAGAAAAAACCCAAGCTTTTTGCTGTTTTGTTGGAAACTTGCCATTGACCTCACAAATGAATCTAAGAGGAGAAAAGGGACAAAAAGGCTTCAAGGCTTCAGTTCAAGGAGGTAAGGAGACTAGGTTCATGATAGTGAGACTAGGTTCATGATGGTGAGACTAGGTTCATGATGGTGAGCCTTGCCCTGTGGGCATGCCACAGGGTGACAATTTGTAAATCCATCCTGTGAAACAGATAGTAGAGAAACTGTCAGTACAAAGTCAGGACAACAGTAAGAGTCAGAAAGAGCTCAGGAAATACAATACTTTGGTCTCTCACTACACAACTGGATCTTGAAAAAATATTCCTTACCCTCTGGAAACTTCTTGACACACTTAAAGTAAAACACCACAATCCTTCCTATGATCTTCAAGGCCTTGCCAATCTCTCTGACCTTCTCTTTGGCTTGTTCACTGCCCTTGCACCTCACTGGCCTCCTTGCTGTTCCCAGAGCACACCAGGTGTGGTCGTGCCACAGGGCCTTGGTCTTTGCTGTTCCTTCTGATTGGCCCTCTTTCCCTACATTCCCTCCTGGCTTGCTCCCCAATTTCCTTCATGCCTCCACTTAGACAGGCCTTCTTTGACCATTATCACCCCCAACATCTTTTAAATTTTTACTGTTTACCACCTGATATAGTTTAAATTTTTGGTTTGCTTGTTGTCTGTTTCTTCCACCTAGTAGGTAAGTTGGACTTCTGCTTCCTTCTTACTCTCCCTCAGGACCCAGAACGATGCCTGGCACATTGTAGGCATCCAAGACATATTTGTTTAAATAATGTAGATGGCTAGCCAGGCATGGTGGCTCACACCTGTAATCCAAGCATTTTGGGAGGCTGAGGCATGTGGATCACTTGAGGCCCGAAATTTGATACCTGTCTGGACAATATGTCTTCTAAAAACACATAAATTAGCCAGGCATGGTGGTGCTTGTATGTAATTAGCCAGGCATGGTGGTGCTTGTATGTAATCCCAGCTACTCAGGAGGTTGAGGCACAAGAATCAATTGAACTAGGGAGGCAGAAGTTGCAGTGAGCCAAGATCGCACCACTGCACTCCAGCCTGGGTGAAAGAGCAAGACTCTGTCTCAAAAAACAAAACAAAGAACAATGCACATGGCAAATAGAGAATTTTAGGTCGTGCACACAGGCAAATGTTGTGTAGCAGTGTAGAAATATTGGAAGTGTTATGCATGTCTGTGTTCTGCCCCTCAGCAGCTGTAGAGCCTTGTTGAGGCAGTTTCTAAAACAAATCCCAATGACTCCGGCCTTGATGTCCATGCCCTTGTGTACCCTGCTCCCCTTGGCAGAGGGTTGCTTCTAATGACTTATTCTAATGAATACAATGTGGCAGAAGTGATGGAATAGCAGTTTTAAGAGTAGGTTTTTTTGAAAGGCTGAGGCAGGAGGATCTCTTGAGCCCAGGAGTTCAAAGTTGCAGTGAGCTGAGATTTTGCCACTGCACTCTAGCCTGGATGACAGAGCAAGATCCTGTCAAAAAAAAAAAAAAAAAAAAAAGAATAGGTTTTAAAAAACTGTAGCTTCGGGGTTGCTTGTACTTTTTCTCTTTGACTCTTCTTGCTTTCCCCTTCTGATGAATCTAGCTGCCATGTGCCGGGCTGCCCCATGGAGAGGTCCACATGGCAAGGAAATGAGGGTGGCTTCCAGCCAACAGAAGAACTGAGGACTTCAGGCCAATGGCCTACAAGAAATCTAGTCCTGCTAAGAACTATATGGGTGAGCTTGAAAGTGCATTCTTCCCCAGTCAAGCTTTTGGATGAGACTGCAGCCCCACTGACACTGTCTTGTAGGTTTGTGAGACAATGTAAAGCAGGCATTCATTTACACCCAGATTTCTGACTCGCAGAAACATAAACAATAAATATTATTAAGCTGCTAACTTTGGAAGTAATTTGTTAGGCAGCAATAGAAAACAAATATATCTCATGTAGGGGTTTGGTAAGGATTAAATGAGAAAAAGATGAATAAGAAATGACTTCTCCGATCAAGGAGGGTATAGCTCAGTGTGAGATTTTACATCAGCTTTGGAGCATTAAGTATGAGAGTGAGATGAAAAATAAATTCCAAGAATAGAAAATGGCATGACCAAAGGAATGGCAATGTGACAGTGCATGGCAGGTCATCTGAGGCATAGATGTTTATGGAAGGGGTGGAGGCTGGGATTAGGCCAAGGACAAACCCTTGAGAGGCTTTGTGTGTCCTGAGAAGGGGCTTAGGAGTTTTTCCTGTAAGTAACAGGTACACTGAAGTATTTTGAGCACTGGAATATGTTGGATGTTGGGAGGGGCTGTACTATAAAGAATTTTAAGGTCAAAGTCAGTAGGATACACCCTTTAAATTTTGCTTTTTTTTTTTTTTTTGCATTTTTAAATGTATGAGTAATGTGTGTATTTTAATTGTAAACAAATAATTGATACAAAGTAAAAGAAATCACATTTTAAACTCATATTCCCCTTCTGAGGACACTATAATAGTTTTGATTTGCTGTGTCACACACAGTGACACAATGTACAGTGATGTGCTGGAGCTGGCTTATAGCAACCCTCGTGTTTAGTGACAGCATGTTAATAGCTTGAAATTGAGCATATTTGCATCATAAACATTGGCAAAGACTCAGGCCACTTCCCCTCCAAGAAAATATGCTTGCTTACAGGGATGCCACTTGTTGTGTGTATCCTTTAAGATACTTTTCTACTAATGTACATGTAGAAATTAATTTTAGTTGGTTAGCTAGAAATATGCAGTTAGTGGCTGAGAGCACAAACCCTGGAGTGAGACTGTCTGAGTTCAAATCTTGACTCTGTCACATGCTACGTGACCTTGATTGAGTTATTGAAACTCTCTGATCCTCAGTTTCTGTCTCTGTAGAATGCAGATAATAATAGTGTCTGCCTTATAGACTTACAGTGAGGATTAAATGAATAAATGTGTGTACAGGGCTTGGAATAGTGCCTGCCACACTGTAAGTACCTGTAAAGGTTACTTAACATTGACACACAGAGGCCATGCTGTACATAATGTTCTATAACTTAATTTTCGTTAAACATTACATCTTGGAGAGCTTAGAGACAGCATTTATTTTTTTTAAAAATTAAACATGTAATTTGGAGATAACTGTAGATTCACCTGCAGTTGTAAAAGAAATACAGAGATCCCTTGTACCCTTTCACAAGTGTTACGCAATGGTAGCATCTTGCAAAACTAAACTAATATCACAACCAAAATATTGGCATTATACAGTCAATTTATAGAAAATTTCCATCAGAAAAGGACACCTCCTGTTGTCTTTTTATAGGCATACCTACTTCCGTCCCATCCCCCAATTCCTCCTCAAACTCTGGCAACTAGTAAAATCTTCTCTATTTGTATAACTTTGTGACTTTAAAAATTTTATATATATAGCATATTACAGTAGTTAACCTTTTGGTATTGATTCTTTTCAAACTGTAATTTTCTGGTGATTCATTTAGGTGATTGTGTGATTCCATAGTTCCTTTTTATTGTTGAGTAATATTCCATAGCACAGATGTACTATGGTTTGTTTAACCTTTTCACCCATTGAAGAACATCTTGGTTGTTTCCAGGTTTTGACCATTAGGACTGTTACAAACATTAATGTGGAGACTTGTCTCACAGCTGTTTGTGCCAGTGAATTGGGTTGTCAGCTTCTTCAGCTCCAAATCTGAGGTTATAGAATGCGAAAAAGAAAACCCAGGGCATTTCCCACCATGTCATTCCTTTGATCACAGATCTCTAGCTGGTTTGCCTTCTTCGTTCCTCCTTTCAGAATTTACTTACATTTGTGTTAATTACATGTCCAGAGCTTTTAGTTATGCTAAACAGAAAGAATAGGAAAAAGTGTGTCTAATCTCTCTTCCTGCAAGCAGAAGTCCTAGTATTCTTTTGAACTGCTAAGTATCACCCTATGCAAACTCCTATATTTTGATAAGTACTCCAAATTGCCCTCCAAAAAGGCTTTCCCAGTTTAAATTCTTACCCATCCTATTACATTCCAGATGATTTTTTGTGAGCATTGTGCTCATCTGATGTGTATAGGTTCATGTGGAGTGAAGCGAGGTAGACCGGTTATGATCTGGATATCGACTCAGACCTGAGCTTATCTTTTTGTGCCTTAGAGCATGAAGTATTTTAAGTGGCAGCCAGGTAGCTGGTAAGAGACCGGTTTCACAGCTGTTTGCTCCAGTGAACCGATGGCGAGGGCCTTGTTGAGCTGATTGGACAGAGTGCTAACTAATAGGAAGATTCGTATTTAAACTCTCATGCCTCAGTTTAAGCATGTGAGAGAGGGTTTGGTTGGCTGGGGGATATTAGCATGGGTTCAAAGCCAAGAAGAAAGTGGATCACAAGTCTAATGCTGGGGGTGTCACTAAAGTTTGGAGTGTTGCTAGAGATTGCCTTTGTTGTAGAGAGAGGAGAGGGGTTGAGTGATGGAAAAGGAGGTGTGATAGGCCCAGGGAAGCATCATCAAAAGGTCATGAAGAAACAATCAGGCAGAGAGAGTGGAGTACTAAGCACATATGTGAATTCATGATGATCCCTATGGAAACATGCAGGACCATGTGAGATGTTAAGGCTCAGAGTCATCCATGTGGGAAAGGGGTGTAGAAAAGAGGCTGAAAATCACACTGCTTGGAAGCCCCTTGGATACATTTTCAGATTTTAGGTGAGAAAAAAGTGAAGGGGAGATTTAAGTTCTGATTCTTGACAAAGGGGCAGGATTTCCAAAGAAGAAGAACATTCTAGAAGGACAGCACAGTACTAGCTGAATTTGTTTCCTTGGCTGTGTAATTAACTTAGCAGCTTAAAACAATACACATTAATTATTTCACAATTTCTGTGGGGCAGAAACCTGGGTTCTCTACTCAGGCTCTTACAAGGCTGCAGTCAAGGTGTTGGCCATGGCCGGGTTCTCACTAGTGACGTGACTAGAAAAGGATCCACTTCCAAGTTCCACTAAATTATTGGCAGAATCCATTTCCTCATGGCTGCAGGTTTTGTGGCAGCTTGTTAAAGTAGACAGAAAAGTGTGTGTGTGTGTGTGTGTGTGTGTGTGAGAGAGAGAGAGAGAGAGAGAGAGAGAGAGTCCAAAATGGATCTGCTAACCATAGAGTTTATAGCATAACATAATCACAGGAGCATCTCATGACCTTTACTACATTCTATTTGTTGGGAGCACACATGCAAGGGGATAGGATGATAGAAAGGTGAGCATCAGGTGTTGGGGGTTATGGTGGCCACCTTGAAGTTTGTCTGCCTCATAGCAGAGGCATGAAGGGTTATTAGAACATTGGGCTCAAGGAGGAAGAGAAGAGGTACATTGGCTGTTGAGGAACATTAGAGATAAGGATGAATCTAAAGATAGGGGCTACATCCTGCAGAAGAACCTCAAAGGCCAGTTTGAGAGCTTTACCCTGTAGCATTGTGGAACCTATGAATGGACTTTCCCAACCTTGGCCTCTTGTTGCTTCCTGAAGCCAACGTCCTTGCTAAGAAACACAGTTTTGCTTTCCATTCTCTGCTCACTCATTTTCCAAGAAATTATTTCTCCTAAAAAGTGTTTTAGAAATGAAATGATAATTGTATTTAAAGTGAAATATCTGCATTGAATTAACCTTGGTCATTTTCTATACTTTCATTATTTGGGGAGTTGTTGAAGGGGTCACACAAATGAAAGCATTGAGAAACAAGATAATAGGTAACCTTCCCAACCTCTTCTCTGACTCAACTCCTCAGTGACTAATTGTAGAGAACAGAATGAGCTATTTGCTAAATGCATCATGTCTTTATCCTCTCCTATGAGTGTCTCTTTAAGAGCTATGTTAGAAAATTAGAGATTCTTATGGAAATATTCAGGAAGGTAAAAATGCGTGGAGATGGAGTATATTCGAAGTATGTCAGAAACAGTTCTCAAATATAAAAAAAGATTAAAAAATAACTGTAGTGCCAAATAAACAAATTCCCTGTAGCTGGGGTTTATAAGCCTCTAATACAGTGATTTACATGGTTTTAATTGTCAAATGTTTTGTGAACTTCCATATGATGGTAATGGTGTGTGACTATTAGCATCCCTTGGTTGATAAGATATACATTGACCAAAAGTAAAATCTTTACAATGAATGTATAATTTTTTGAAGATGACAATCACATGGCTGTTTATTATTAGTATTTTGGTGACCAGGACTTCTTTAAGAATCTTCGTGGGAGCTATGGACTTTTTTTCTTGAAAAATGCTTATATACAGAAAATTACATACAGTTTTAAGAGGTTCATGAACCCCCTGAAAACGTCCACTGTGGACATCCACAAATTTGACATCGAGAAACCTTGAATAACGTATCTTTGAAAATTATAGTAAATCCACATATAAGGTATATAACTTAGTCTGTACCCAGTGATAGATGTCCTATGGATTTGAGAATCTTTCCAGGGCTATTTTGGACCACTGGTCTAAGTGACAGATTTTAGCATATTTTTGAAGTTTTCATGTCAAATCCTGGATGTAGAGGACTAGAAAGAACTGCTTTGTTCTGGTATTGGAATTTTGTTTTCTAATAATGTTCAAAATTTCTCTGTATAGAAGCTTGTTTTTCAGACAGAAGTTTTATTGTAATAGTGTGGGAGAATGTTACATGTCTCCCACATATAACAGTCTATTTGGGGTTGATGATAAAGATAAAACAACGATGCCCTGTGTGTTTGCATGCATTATGTGTGTTTGTGTGTGTGGCTGTATGTGTGTGTGTGAGAGAGGGTAAGTGAGAGAGAGAGATGAGACGAGAAAGGGAGATGGAGAGAAACAGAGAAGAGTAGAGAGAAATACATACATAAAGGAACAGAGAGAGAGAAAGAGAGACGTGCAAACACAGAGGTAGAGGGAAACACACATAGTGACAAAGATGTGGAGTTAAGGGGAAGGAAGAAACAGACATAGAGATAGACAAAGAGACAGAGATTCAATTAGTCAGTGCTATGATCTGAATGTTTATGTTCCCCCAAAGTTCATAAGTCGATACCCTAATCCCCAGTGCAATAGTATTAAGAGATGGTGCCTTTGGGAGGTAATTAGGTCATGAGGGTGGAGCCCTCATGAATGAGATTAGTGCCCTCATAAAAGAGGCCAGAGGGAGCTTGTTTGCCCAATCCACCATGTGAAGATGCAGCTAGAAGGTACCATCTATGAGGAATGGGGCCCTCACCAGACATAGAATCTGCTGTCATCTTGATCTTGGAATTTCCAGCCTCCAGAACTGTGAGCAATACATTTCTATTGTTTATAAATGATCCAGTCTAAGGCATTTTGTTAAGCAGTCTGAATGAACTAAGACAGGTTGTTGTGGATATGGACAGACAAACGTAAGAGACATGCAGAATGAGAGGCAGAGAGTTTTCAAACCAGTGAGCACTCAGGGGTGCTCCTATCTGTTGGCTGATAGTAGAATGCCAGCGATGCAGTTTATCATCATGATAGGGCTAGGAAGGGGCCATTGGGTGATTAAAGGCAAGGGCTTGCTAGGTGAATTACTTCCTGGGTAAAAATTAAATGATTCAGAAAGGACATTACTATTGACCTTGTGCCACCATGTGTTAAACATTGTCTGGGACAGTGCTGCTGGTCTGGAAGGAACTGACACTTCTTAGCTTTCCAGGAATTTTTGTCGAACTTCTGAAAAGTTTTGCTGAACTTTTGAAAATGTGTTTATCTTATCTTTCAATGAAGGATTAGATGAACATTTAAAACAGAACATGCTTTCATCTCTTCCCAAAAACTTACTAAGGTTTTTTTTTTTCCTGAATACCTAGTTTGAGAAAGTTACATAAGTAAAAAAAAAAGTCATTTAAAAAGACATTATACTAGTCTTTCATGAGGGATCAGCCAGGGCCAGCATTAACACTGAGAGAGAGGTGATACATTTAGAAACAACATCTTTTGATGTGCAAAGAATTACCCACTGGTTCCCCACATTGTACATGGCTATAATTCATGTGGTGAATGATCAGTGCCTTTAATGTCTTGTAACATGAAAATACTTGGAATTTAAAATCTTGCTTGAAAAAATGATAACTCATGTGTTAGTGCATATGTCCCTGATAAATATATGCTTTGAGCAGATATTCAATCTCTCCTGTATGCTGAGCTGATGGAAACTCTAAGGAATTTACTAGAAAGCCTTTTAATGTGTCCATCATATTGCATTTGGAATGTAATTTGTGTCAGATGAATGACTTATTTTTAAATCAAACCTTGACACGAACGATTTTCCAATCACCAAAATTAAACATCAATGCTTCTTACTGACGTTTATGTGGTTTACATTGCAGGGGGTTTGTTAGGGGACTCACTAATTTGAGAAACCATGAATTAGAGACTAGGAGTGAAATAAAATAATCTTAATGAATCATATTCCATAAATAAAGACATACATTTTATAGGTAAAGATGATATGGATCATCTTTAAGGGATGAAATGTTGTAATAATTGACCGGAAAGGGCATTATATGAAAGGATCTGAAAAGACATTTTGGACCTTTGGTAGAACATAGCCTTGACTAAAATACTTGGGATCAGGAACGTGTCTACCTTGTTGATATTATTTAACAATGTTAAACTCAGAAGAGTACCTGGTTTTTAGTAGGTGCTGAAAAATACTTTCAATGAATGAATGAACAAATAAATAGTGTATTAAACAGAAATATGAGTGCATTGAAAGAAGGACCTAGAAAATACTCTTCAGCAATATAGAATTGCCCATTTGAGAAGAAATGAGATGACAGGAATTTTAGAATACCACAGTAGATAACGTGAAACAGATGCAGCTAACTCCATAATGGCAAAAGCATTCAAGTAATCACTTAATTTGGTTTCTTTTTATACCTCCAGTCCCCCTACTTATTTACTGAAACAAAACACTTTGCCTTGATGGGAACTGAGTCATTAGGGACAGTTTAGGGATCCTGACTTTTTGGTAGGAGAAGGATAAACCTGATCAATTAAAAAATACCAGTCAACTATAGAGGAAAGCAGTATGGTGATTCCTCAAAGAGCTAAAAGCAGAATGACCATTCGACCCAGCAATCCCATTACTGGGTATATACCCAGAGGAAAAAGTCATTCTACCATAATGACACATGCACATGAATGTTCATTGCAGCACTATTCATAATAGCAAAGACATGGAATCAACCTAAGTGCCCATCAATGACATATTGGGTAAAGAAATTGTGGTACATATACACCGTGGAATACTATGCAGCCATAAAAAAGAACGAGATCATATCTTTATCAGGATACAGAAGATGGATGGAGCTGGAGGTTGTTATCCTCAGCAAACAAATGCAGGAACAGAAAACCAAGTACAGCATGTTCTTACTTATAAGTGGGAGCTAAATGATAAGAATTTATGAGCACCAAGATGGATACAATAGACACTGGAGTCTACTTGATGGTAGAGGGTGGGAGGAGGGAGATGAGCAGAAAAGATACCTATTGGGTACTGGGCTTAATCCCTGGGTGATGAAATAATCTGTACAATAAACCCCTAAGACGTAAGTTTACCTATGTAACAAACCTTCACATGTACCCTGGAATCCAAAAAAAAAAAAGTTATAAAAATACCTGTAATGTACAAACCCTTTACTAGTGGAATTGAGAATGTTTGAGCAATCGTCATCACTATAGAAGTAGCTGTAAATAGCATTTTCCATTTGCTCTGTGCTGGGCACTGTACTATATGCTTTACTAGCTAGTATCTTATTTAATTATCAAAGACTCCTTCAGTGTTGGATATCATTACTCTTGTTTTCTTCATGAGGAGAGTAGGACTCACAGAAGGTTTTATAACTTAATCAAGACCACCCAGCTAGACTAGAAATGGAAGTATGCATACACATACATTTCATTCCATTTCCAATTACTCTTATTTGTAAACATTAACCCATGCAAGGCTAATTTGTATGTGACATAAATACTTCATGGTTCAAGAATGTCTAGGATTCATTCTCTCATTCTGTGCCACGATGTATTTGCACATGCATCAGTGTCAATATTAGATTATTAATTCTCAGAGGATAGACTTGGCTCTTTAAATCTCTTTACAAAGTGCCTGGCTTTGTGTCTCCAGAGCCTGACACTTAGGAAGCGCTCAATAATTTATCCAACAAGTGAATGAATGAGTGAGCAAGCATCACACGTAAATTAGGACCTTTCCTTTGGGCTCAGAAAACCGCTTTTAGTGTACTAATAAGATTATGCTTTACATGCTCATTATACACAAATTCAAAAGTATCAGAGAAAATGATCAAAAATAAGTTGAATTTCACATCATAAAACCGTTTGTAATGCTGATGAGACACTTGGTTTTGTTTCTCTTGGGGCCAGCAGGGAAACCTGTGGCTCATGTCTCACTCTCTGGGTTGAACACTAGAGATTTCAAAGTTCTTTGGGAACAAGTATAAAGGGGCTCCTTGGGGAAAAGGGCTGGCAGTGCTCTCTCTACCTATTCTCAAGATTTTTGCAATAGCTGTTCTTTGGGGGTTAGACACATTTTAAGCTACTATAGCCTGACTTCCTTCACGATTCTTAACTTCCTTTATGATTATGTTTAGGTTCCACTTTCTGCAGGCTTTCTAAATGTAAGGTGGGCAGAGGAGAGGATGCATAATTAAAAAGTGTGTTCTTGAAAGACCCCTTGGATTTTCTTTTGCAGGTGCTCGTGAGGTGGTCTGGACTGGTGCATCACAGCATTGTATCTGGCTGCAGGTATGATGGTTAACTTTATGTCTCAACTTGACTAAGCCATGGAGTGCCTAGGTATTTGGTTGAATATTGTTCCCAGTGTGTCTGTGAGGGTGTTTTTGGATGAGATTGACATTTGAATTGGTAGACTGAGTAAAGCAGATTGCCTCCCTAATGTACCTCATCCAATCAGGTGAAGGATTGAATACACCAAAATGGCTGACCCACCCATAAGTCAGGGGAGACTCCTCCACCTAACTGTTGGAGCTTGGAACACTGGTCTTTTCCTGCCTTTGGACTCCAACTAAGACTTCAACTCTTCTTGGGTCTTGAGACTGCTGGCTTCCAGACTAGAAGTTACAACATTGGCTGTTTTGATTCTTGGGCCTTTGGTCTTGGACTTAGCTTACACCATTGGCTGTCTTGGATCTCCACTTTGCTGAATGGAGATGTTGGAATATCTCAGCCTCTGTAATCATGTAAGTACATTCCTTATAATAAATCTCTATATGTAAAGATATTTATTATATATTATATAATATATAAAAAGAGATTTATTATAAGGAATGTACTTGCATAATTACATGATTATAAGTGTGTGTGTGTGTGTGTGTTCTGTATTTATCCCTATCTCTATCTCCTTTGGTTCTCCTTTTCTGGAGAATCCCAACTTGTAACAAAATCCCAACTTGTACCAAAAAACCAAGTAAATGTAAATGAACAAGGTGGCTATTTGTCACATGAGAAATAATCCAGGACTAGGCAGTACAGGGCTAGACATGGCAGTCCAGTGATAGCATCAGGGAGTCCAACTCTCTCTATTTTCCTTCCATACCTTTTCGTGTAGCTTTGTTCTTATGCTCTCAGGATAGTTGTTATACATTCAAGAGTTGCGTTCACATTCCAGGAAGGAAGGAGATGGAAGGTCAAAAAACCAAAAGAGCTTGCAGGGAGCCTCATGTGGGGATGCTACTTATATATGTCATTGGCCAGGTTCATGTCACGTGGACAACTCTAGCTTCTGAGGGTCTGGGAGCTAAAGCATTAGCTCAGCACATTGCTGCCACAAATAAATTTGGGATTCTTTTGAAAGAGTGGGGAATGGATTTGGTAGGGCACTAGCAATGTTCTCCATGGATTGTTAGATAACCATGTCAAAAAAATGTTAGTACTTCACTGGTTTGGGAGGTTATGTAGATTCAAATAAGTGTGAATTAAAAGTTATTTATAAGTTTCTCTAGCACAGTGCATCAGAAATTGTTTCATGGAATGAGGCAAGAATATTGACATTTACAGAGCTTCTGTGATATGCCACACACATGGCCATTGCTTTACAAGCATTGTCTCTTTTGATTCTCACAGCCCTATGAGGTCATTTCTATTGTCCTCATTTCACAAATAGGGGAAATGAGTCTGGGAGAGAGTTTACATAAGTCATCTAAATTTGCACAGCAAGCAAGTAGAAGAATAAAGTTAGAACTCAGGCCCATCTTGACCTTACAAAGTCCTTATGAAACTCTTGTTCTTACAAGAAAATCCCACACATGTATTTCATATATGACAACATGTTTTTTTTTTAAACTCTAATGCTTAGTACAGTGTTTTGCAATTAGTAAGCTCCCAGGAAATGTCTGCTGATCATGTCTGCTTTTCTTATCATAGTCACTGAATTCGATGCTCCTTTTACAGGTACCTCTTTAAGTCCCAATCCAGAACAGGTGGCTCACATCTGAAGTCAGATAATAATGTTGTCAGTAACTGAGTGTCTTCAGTTTTAAGGATATTCAACAAATATTTGTTGCACACTTATGTTGAGTCAGGCACAGTGCTAGGACCTAAAGGTACAATGCCAAACAACTCAGGGAAGCTCCTTTGTTCATGAAACTGAACTTATGTTCCGTGGGAATGAGATAGACAAGACTCTAGTAAACAAATAAAGATGACAATTGGAGAGAATGATGAGTGTGCCAAGGAAATGAGCAGCACAGTGGTACAATGACCTGAGAGGGAGGCTGCTTTAGAGAGGAGAGTCGGGAAAGGCTTTCTGAGGAGACGCCGTTAAAGTGAGGGCTGAAAGATGAAGAAAAGCCAATCATAGAAAAAACCAGAAGAGCATTCCTGGCTGAAAAAACAAAACAAAACAAAACAAAAAAAACACAGACAAACTGTGCAAAGGTCCTCAAGCAATTATGGGCTTGGAATACTTGAGTAACAGGCCATAGATCTGGACAGTGAAGAAGAGGGAGAATTGTTGGGAGACAGAGTTCCCAAAGACAGGAACTAGATATATCCTTCCAGGACATGGTAAGGGCTATGCAATTTATTTGGGGCAATTTTAAGCTAGGACTTCATTTATGTTTATAAAAGTTCAGACTTGGAATCTAAACAATTAAACTTCAGGGGAACATGACGTATTGCAGAAAACAGTTTGTGCATCTTTCTTTATCTATAACTTTTCTACTGAAATCATTATTAAAACAATGAATGCAACATATTCATTCATGAAGGCTAATGTTATCAGTAAAAGGAAAATACATCAAGAAAATTTGAGAAAACACAAACGTCAAGGAGACGGCTAACTCTCAAAAATGATATATTTTGATCCTGCCCTTCTGTCCCTGCAAAGCTTTAAAAACACACTTAAAAAATTACTTCACTTGTGTTTGGAAGCCCCAGATTGGCTACCAAGGACTTTCTGCTCGAAGTTAAAGTTTTGCTGTTGCTTTTAGTTTATTTAAAGACTCTTACATGTGAGTGTTTACAAACTTTGCCAGAAAAGATGCTTCAGACTTCTGTTTGCTCTCCATTGCTTCTTGCTCATACATCTTCTCTCTGAGGTCATTTTTCATTTGCCTGAAGTTTATCTTTTAGAATTAGATTTTTGTAGGCAGTCTTAGTTTTTGTCTAAAATGTCTTCACTCTTGTTCTTGAATGATTTGGTGGAGGTGGGTATAGGATTCTTGGTTGGCTGTTATTTGTCTTCAGTAAATTGACAATACAATGCCACTGTGTCTTGTATTCTGTCGTTACTGTTAAGAAGTCAGGGATCAGTCTAACTGCTGTGCTTTTTTCTCTGAAAAAAATCTTTTTACTTTTAAACTTTTCTTAACTTTAGTTTCCTGTGATTGTCCTCTGATATATTTAGCTTAAGATTTTTTTTTTAATGCCTTGTTTGGAATTCATTTAGCTTCTTGAATCTGTAGACTGACATCTTTCACCACTTCTAGAAAATTCTCTCTTCATTTGCTTCAAATAGTGTCTCTATCCCATTTTCTTTTCTTTTCTTTTTCTTTTTTTCTTTTTTTCTGAGACAAGGTCTCTCTCTCTCTGTCACCCAGGCTGGAATGCAATGGCATGATCACAACTCACTGCAGCCTCCAGCTCCCCTGGGCTCAGATGATCCTCCCACCTTAGCCGCTCGAGTAGCTAGGACTACAGGCACGTACCACCATGCCTGGCTAATTTTTGTATTTCTTCATAGAGACAGGGTTTCATCATGTTGCTCAGGCTACTCTCAAACCCCTGGGCTCAAGCGATCTGCCTGTTTCAGCCTCCCAAAGTGTTAGAATTGTAGGTGTGAGCCACCACCCCATTTTCTTTTATATCACTTAAAAATGTATATTAGGTTTTCTCTTTCCCTCTCTTCTTATTTCCCCTGTCTATATTCTTGTTCCTGAGCCTTTCTTTCAAGTATGTGCTCTGTGTGCTGCATTCTGGATAAATTTCTTCTAGCCTCTCTTTTGGTTTACTTGTTACTTTTTCATCTGATCTGCTGCCCAATCTATACATTAAGTTTTAAATTTAAGTTATTGTATGTTTTATTTGTGGAAGTTCAATTGGGTTCTTCTTCAAATCTGCCATGACATTTTGTTTAGTTTCCTATACCCCACATTTATTTCTAAATTTTTCTTTTATTTCTTTAAACATAGAACATAGTTTTTAATAATTTATGTCTAATAAGTGCAATATTTGAAATACTTAGGTGTCCATTATTTCTGCTGGCTTTCACCCATTGTGTATTATTTCCTTAAGTATTTGGTTGTCTTTGTGAAATGTTTATTTCCCTTAAACAACTCTATATGGGGTGTTTCCCAATGACTGAAGAACTATTTTAAATTAAAATCATAGTTTATACTTTTGGGATCACTTAGGTGCTTCAAAATTGGTGATGTAAATCCTTGAGAGAAAGTGCCCATGCTTCACCTCCTCTCAGGAACAATTTGTCTTTGTTTTATCTTTCTTTCCTTCCTTCCTCTTTTTTTCTCTTCTCCAAATCTTCTCAGTCCAAGGTATGTCTCCCTGCAATCTACCCAAGTGGAAGGAGATAGGCGGATATATTAGTTTATCTTTTCCCCAAAACTGTATGCCTTTGAGAGCTCAGCATATTATAGATGGAGGGGATTTACTAGACACACAACACTGAAAGGGCTTCATCCTTTAATTGTTGCTTCCTCCATACCACAAGGCCATTAAAAGCACAGCTTAGCTCCTTCCAGATTGTCAAATGGCTTCAGACCTAAAGCAACTCCGAAGTTTTCTATTTACATCTTTTATTTTGGTACTTTACTTGGTATTTCCTTTTTCATTTTGCCAGCTCTTTGATGCTGTTTAAAGGACTAAAAATGTTTACTACATCAATTTTAGTTGTTTTTAGTGGAAGGGTTAGTCCAAATAACCTGATCTGTCGTTGTTGACTCATCAACTTTTAAAAGCTTAAAAACTTTAATAACTTTTTCCTATTAAAATAACTTTTTCTGAATAGAAAGTAAGAAAAAAGCTAAGACATTAGTGAATGATTTTCCACTTTTTGAGATCTGTACTCTTTTCCAATGGTGCCATTCATTTACAAGGCTAATGGGGAATGAGGCGAGCGTATGGGAACTATGGCAGAGAGATCTGGGCTTCACTCTCACCTACACTGGATGTGGGATTGCATACATAGCCCCATTTATTTTTGTAAAATTGGCCGAATTGGCTAATTTACATAATTTATTTAACATGTTTTCAGAAAGAAAGTGGTCAGAGATATCCACGAAGAGGTACATTCGGAAGGGAAGTGTGAGTCACCTACTTCCTTAGTAGGAATGCAATTCCAGGCTGCACAGATTTTGCAGGTCTTAAAACTATCTTCTTTCACTCAGGCTTTTTCTTAACCTGTAGCTGTATTTTTTTTCATGCTCCAGGAAGTACACTTAGGATCTCAGTTTTGTTGTTATGGGAATGTTACATAAGCTGTGTTATTTTCTGTTTAGTGAGTTTTTAAAGATTATTTCTTCCTTCCCTCTCTACTATAAATGTCTTTTTCCTTCCCTTTTAAATTCTCTGTGGTTCTACTTAAATGTTTTATGTTAACTGCTCATCTGACATATATTCAATTTGCTTTTTTTCTTCCTAAATGGAAATAGCTTTGCTTTTATTTTCTCATTATTTGAGTGATGTATTTTTGTAAAAAGGATATCATCTCTAACAGCACTTTCCAGAGATAATTACTATGAACCTTTATTAAGAGTTTTGGTAGATACCATTCCAAACTCTACTTTCTCTTCTCTATATATCTATGTAAATTTGTGTTACACACATACCCACAGAGATGTATATAGTTATGCACTGCATAACTCTATTTCAGTCAATGATGAACTGCTTGTACAACAGTGATCTCACAAGATTACAATGGAGCTGAAAAATTCCCAACATCTAGTGACATTGTAGCTGTCTTTATGTCATAGCACTATGCATTACAGATGTGTTTGTGGCGATAATGGTATAAACAAACTTACTGTGCTGCCAGTAGTATGAAAGTCTAGCACACATAATTATTTACAGTACATAAATAACTATGTTACTGGTTTATGCATTTACTATACTTTTTACCATTACTTTAGAGCATACTCCTACTTATTAAAAAAAAAAAAAGTTAACTGTAAAGCAGCCTCAAGTGGGTCCTTCAGGCAGTATCCAGAAGGCATTGTCATCATAGGAGACAACAGCTCCATGCGTCTGCTTGTCCCCGAAGACCTACCAGTGGAACAAGATGTGGAGGTGGAAGATAGTGTTACTGATGATCCTGACCCTGCATAGGCCCAGGCTAATGTGCATGTTTATGTCTTTGTTTTTAACAAAGAAAAGGCAAGAAAGTTTTAAAAAAGAGTTTTAAAAATAGAAAAAAGCTTATAGAATAAGCATATAAAGAAAGAAAATATTTTGTACAGTTGTACAATGTGTTTGTCTTTTAAGCTAAGTGTTATTGTAAACGAGTCAAAAAGTTAAAAATTTGAAGTGTTTACAAAGGTAAAAAGTTATTGTAAGTAAGTTTCATTTATTATGAAAGAAAGATTTTTTAAATGCATTTAATGTAGCCTAAGTGTCTAGTGCTCATGAAGTCTGCAATAGTGTACAATCATGTCCTAGGCCTTCAGCTTCACTCATGGGTCACTCACTGACTCACCCAGAACAACTTTCAGCCCTGCAAGTTCCATTCATGGTAAGTACCCTATGCAGGTGGACTGTTTTAAATCTTTTATACAGTATGTTTACTGTACCTTTTAGATACACATAATGTATCATTATGTTACTTATCGTTGTGTTACAGTGGCTTACAGTATGCAGTACAGTAACATGCTATAGAGATTTGTAGCCTAGAGCCATAGACTATACCACACAGCCTAGGTGTGTACCAGGCTAACCCATCTGTGTTTGTATGAGTGCAATCTGATGTTCACACAAGGATGAAATTGCCTAGCTATGCGTTTCTTAGAATGAATCCCCATTGTTAAGTAACACAGGATTATAAAGGGAGTATATATCTATACGTATATAATATATGTAGCACATCATATATAAACATGTATGAAATGTGTGCATGTGGATGTGCATACATACACATATATTTATAAAAATGTGTCCAAACTATATGTAGATGTGAGAAAAAAACAAACTGTCTTTTACTAAAAAAATGTGCAGTCACATCTGTCTTTTTGAGGGGTGGCCACATTTGTTTCTGGATTTGCTTAGCTATTTGTTTAGCGAAATATATTTATCAGTAAAATGATGGTCTCTCTACAATTGCTTAAGGTAGAAAATGGAAACAAAGATAACTGAATTCTGGCCAGGTTCAGTAGCTCATGCTTGTAATTCCAGCACTTTGGGAGGCCAAGGCGGATGGATCACTTGAGGTTGGGAGTTTGAGACCAACCTGGCCAACATGGCAAAACCTTATCTCTACTAAAAAAAAAAATTAGCTGGGCATGGTGGCAGATGCCTGTAATCCCAGCTACTCAGGAGGCTGAGGCAGGAGAATCACTTGAAGCTGGAAGGTGGAGGTTACAGTGAGCCAAGATCGCACCACTGTACTCCAGCCTGGGTGACAAAGTGAGACCCTGTCTCAAAACCAAACCAAACCAAAACAAAAAACTCGATAGGACAACAACCAAAAAACCATGGATGGCCAAAATCCAATCTTCAGCCAGTCTCTATGAAATACTAGGGGTATCCTTCCCCTTCTTTGCCCTCTGCCTGGTCATTCTTTTCTAAACCATCTATAGAGGAGTGCATATATTATCCCTTGTCTGGGCTGTGTTGTGGAGTGAAGGCATTGGGGTGATATCCAATGTGGCCTGACACTCTCCAGAAAAGCACAAGCAGGAAGACGATTCAGAGCAGTGATGGAGAATTCAGAATGGATAGAAATGGGAGCGTGAGTTGGTGAGAAGACGTGGACTCACACCCAGACTCCTGGCAAACAAAATCCCATGCTCTTAACCACAAGTGTTCTGAGCATAGGGGCTCCGCCCTTCTCTCCCCGTGCATTGCCTTTAGCTGTAGTCGAGGACCAATATTGTTTGCCAACTGGCATTGCATGCCTTGCCACTTAGAGATTTCTCAACTGCACTTACTACTTCAGATATCCCATACCTGTTCTAAAATTCTCCAACACAGCTTTGATGAGTTACCAACAAATGCCGTCTCTTTTTTTCCACATCATATATAAGGTAAGACACTTTTAAAGTCGCTCTTATCCACTCAAAAGGCAATATTTCAGAAGAAGATTTGGTTGATTGCAGCCCTCAAATATAAGAAATAGAACTTTTAAAAGTCAGCTAAAGTGCCTGGTATACATTAAGCCCGAAAATATACTAACTTTCCTTTTTTACTCTGTATTTATCTAACACATCACCACTTAGGGCAGGGGTAACAAATGGGGTTGAAGACACAGAGAGAGTGTTTGAAAAAAAATGGAGTGATAAAAGCCCAGATTCCCTGTCCATTCTGCTTCACCAGTAGACTCCCCTTCTTTATTCACCAGCTGTTTGTTTTATTTATTTATTTATTTTAGAGACAGGGTCTTACTCTATTGCTTAGGCTGGAGAGGGGCTGAAGGTTAACTTGATTACCAATGGCCAATGGTTTAATTAATCATGGCTATATAATAAAGCCTCCATAAAAAAAACCAAAGGGTAGAGTTTGAAGAGCTTCCAGCTAGCTGGACACATGGAGGTTCCTGGAAGATGGTTCACCAAGGGAAGGCATGGAAGGTCCATGTCCCTTCCCATACCTCACCTTATGCATCTCTTCATCTGTATCCTTTGTAATATCCTATATAATAAACCAATAAATGTAAGTGTTTCCCTGCATTCTGTGAGTCACTCTAGCAAATTAATCAAACCCAAAGAGGGAGTCATGGGAACCCCAACTTGGAGCATTTGGTGAAAAGTTCCAGAAGCCTGGACTTGTCATTGGTGTCTGGGGGAGGAGGGAAGCAGTTTTGAGGGACAGCCCTCAACCTGTGGGATCTGACTTTATCTCCAGGTAGGTGGTGTCAGAATTAAATTAGAGGACACTCAGCTGGTGCCTGCTGCTTGGCGAGTGAGGAAAAACTCCCACGCATTTGGTCACAGTGGTATTTTGTGTTGGTGGTGGTTGGTGGTGTGAGAGAAGAGGATAAAACAGTTTGAGTTTTCCACACCTTGATCTTATTTGGAAATATGATCATTCCAAATAAGTAGCAGATGTAATCAGTTAAGCTAAAATGAGGTTACACTGGATTGGAGTGGGGCCCATATCCAGTGACTGGTGTCCTTATAAGAAGGCCATACAGAGAAATAGAGAAGACACAAGGAAGAAAGCTGCATAAAAATAGAAACTGGAGTGATAATGTGACTTTAAGCCAAGGAATAGCAAGGATTGCTAGCAACCATCAACCCTTGGAGAGAGGTTTGGAACAGATACTCTCTCAGAGTCTCCAGAAAGAGCTAGGCCTGTTGACACCTTGATTTTGGACATGTAGCTTCCAGAACTTTAATAGAATACATTTCTGTTGCTTTAAGCCACTCAGTTCATAGCTCTTTGTAACTGCAGCCTTAGGAAATGAATACAAGCACCCAGTGCGATGGATGAGATCAGACCTGCGTGAAAGCACATCATCATGACGTTTCAAAACCCTGAAATTGAAGAGCCAGTTCTACAAGCTTTAAGAGAAGAAAATAAGTCATGTACAGGGTATTGGGAGTCACATATGGGGTATCAGGAGTGATTTCTCATCAGGAGCAACTCAGAAAACTGAAAGCAATGGAGAAACACAATTTGGAGTGAAAAGAATCTTCAAGCTAAAATTCTCCTCAGCCTATCAACTTAGAATAGACAAATAGCATTGTCATACTTGCAAGGATTCAAAATATTTGCTTTTAGGGCAGCCTTCCTTTGGAAGATTCTGGAGGGTGTGCTTTAATAATCAGGTCAACAATGACAACAAAAGCAACATAGAATTCAGAAACAAGACACTCCAAGACAGGAGAATTTGCAAATGACAGGACATGGAATGTCACCTGGACAGCAGGCATGGAAAGACAAGTCCAGAGTGGAGCAAAGTGGATGTGAAGTTCTGGGAGGGAGGTCTTTGGGAAAGAAAATAATGGAACTGATGTGTCTGAGTAAATGGAAAACATTATTCATAGGTGTGAAGGCAGAGATGTTGGAGCATTTGGAAAATATTAGCAATTTGGGCTTAGAAAAATCAGGCAAATTAAAAAAAAAAAAAAAAGACACACAACAACTCGGAGACAATGACTGCCTCCAGGAAAAATGAAGGATTGCCCAGGGAAGAAGGTATGGTCACAGTATACAGATTCGCTCAAAAGTAATACAAAATGTGTAGATAATGTCTAAAATTGCTAAGTTAAACAACAATAGTATACGCATTAGTTAATGGGTAAAAAAGTATAGCTAGGCAGGAGAAATAAATTCTAGTGTTCTATAGCACTGGAGGGTAACTATGATAAACAATAATTTATTGCATATTTTCAATAGCTAGAAGAGTGTGCTTCAAATGTTCTCAACACAAAGAAATGATAAATGTTTGAGGTGTTGAATTTGCTGATTACTCTGATTTGATCATTGTACATTGTATACATGTATTGAAATATCACACTGTACTCCATAGAAAAAAAGAATTGGCTGGTCATGGTGCCTCACACCTATAATCCCAGGACTTTAGGATGCCAAGGAGGGCAGACTACCTGAGCCCAGGAGTTCAGGACCAACCTGGGCAACATAGTGAGACCCATCTCTACAAAAAATATAAAAATTAGGTGGATGTGGTGGTGCATACCTGAAGTCCCAACTGCTTGGGAGACTGAGGTGGGAGGATTGCTTGAACCTGGGAGGTTGAGGCTGCAGTGGGTAATGATAGCACTCAAGCCTGCGAAACACAGTGAGACTGTGAGACCATCTCAAAAAAAAAAAAAAGAAAGAAAGAAAGAAAGAGTCGACATAAACGTAATTTAACTTCATAGAGCAATTGAAAATTTTGCATTAAGTGTTAGGAAAATGTTAAAGTGTCATGTTTTTATCAGTTATCCAAATAGAAACAATAAAATTTTCATTATACCAGAAAAAAGTAAAAAGGCATAGTTTTTTAAAAAAATAAATATAAAAGTAGATATTAGGGGAAAAAGCTAGGATTGAGGGCTTGTTGCCTATGGAGAATTGGACTGAAGTATCCAGAGTCGGGTAGAGGAGTGCTATTTCATTATAAGTCATTAAGTATACTATTTAGTATTTCAAACATGCACTACATTATTTTGATAAACATTAATTTAAGAAATAATGTATTTTTGTTTTGTTTTGTTTTTGAGACAGAGTCTCAACTCTGTTGCCTAGGCTGAAGTGCAATGGCACAATCTCGGCTCACTGCAACCTCTGCCTCCTGGATTCAAGCAATTCTCCTGCCTCAGCCTCCCAAGTAGCTGGGATTACAGGTGCCTACCACCATGCCTGGCTAATTTTTTATTTTTAGTAGATATGGGATTTCACCACGTTGGCCATGCTGATCTCTTGGCCAGTCTGGTCTTAAACTTGACCTTGTGGTCCGCTCGCCTTGGCCTCCCAAAATGCTGGAATTATAGGCGTAAGCCACCGCACCTGGCCAATATATGTTTTTAGTATAGCATTTTATACAGCGTATTTTAATATTCAATTTAAAAACTTTATTTGGTGTTCAACTAAGAAGTTTTTCAACACTGAAATAAGACAATATGTTTTGGAATCACTGAAAGATACAATAACACAGTGATGTAAATTCAAGTAGACTTGATTTCGAGTGATTTTAAATGTTTCCCATGATAATTTTTAAGATAGGCAATTTTTGCCTTAATTACCAACTAAGAAACTAACCCCATATGAGGCAGGATTTTATACTGACAGAGACTTGATTTGCAGGATTTGGCAAAAACAGACAAGCAAGCAGACAAGCAAGCCAGTTACCAGTCAGAGTCAAATTTCAAACAATCTTTCTTTACTGTAACTATGCCCCAAATACTGACTGGGACCTTATTATACTAAGACCTTATTACAGCGGTACCTTATTACACTAAATATTACTCATTGTTTACCTGAAACTCAAATTTAATAGGATGTCTTCTATCTTATGTGACAACCCTGATAGAGGTTCAACAGGCAATCGTTGAACTTTTGTTTTCTTCATAACCCATTAAGATCTGTTATCCAAGAACTGTCAAAATCTGCTTGCTATCTACCTCTATTTTCTGGCTGTATCCAATTCTGGTGTTAATGAGTTCCATAGGGTAACCAACCACTCACAATTTCAGAAGAGTGGTTCCATGGATGCTGCTCCCTCGTAAATTTATCTATCACTGGACGATGGCCAAAATAATGACTTGAATGACAAACTTAAGGACAAGGCCAGGTAAATGTCATGGTAAACAAATATGATAGCGTGTTTTTCCTTTGGTGGGTAAGGAAAGGACAGGGTGTGTAAAATGGAATGGCATATCTAAATAAGTTGGTATATACTTACTTGGTGGAGGGTGGTGACCTTGTGTAAAGCTTACCAAACATCAAGTTGCTCTTATCCTCTCTTTGAACTCAAGTTCAATATTGTAATAGTCTGAGCTGTCACCAGTTAAGGTTTTATCCCATGTCAGTACAATTTTTGTTACAATTGTTCTCTGGGACCTCTTCCCCGTTTAATAGAATTGCAGAGTAATTCATTCTTCTTCATTGGTAATTAGATGGTTAGGGTTGGTATGCCCAGTTTTCAAATCCTTTCCAGAATTCAACTCTTCAAACAGCCTGGAGAAATCAAAGAAATCAGAAAGTGGTCAACTGGATACTTCTGTTTTTCAATTATTTCCAGCATTGATAAATATTCTATCTATAATGGCCTTATGAGTATTAAATCTCTAACTTTATAATGTGTGGTTTTCTGGTTATCAAAGAACTGTCTGAGGCTAAATGTGTCCACTGTCATTACTCCCCCAGCTCGTGCTGGTCTTCCTTCCTCCTGCCCCTCATGTCTAAAAGGCACAGTCATTTTCTCCTCCTAATTCCCATGTCTTTGATTTTCCGTATCTATCCAAAAATGTCAATATGCTTATCTGTCTCAAGATTGTTGGCTTCTGAAAGTCTTGTAGCTTCAATTGTGTGATTTCTTTTTTTTTTCAGCTTATGTCTGTTTCAGTTACTTTATTCCCCTCCTAATAGTTCACCCTAAACTGTAAAACTCCAAATGGTCTGTGTTAGTAAGATTTTTTTTTTCTTAGAGACAGAGTCTTACTCTGTTGCCCAGACTGGAATGTAGTGGTGTGATCATAGCTCAATACAGGCTCCACCTCCTGAGCTCAAGTGATCTTTCTGCCTCCTCCCAAGTAGCTGGGATTACAGGCATGTGCCACTCTGCCTGGGGAGATTCTGAACTCAAAATAATAAGCCACTGATGGAAAGAGCCATACAAATCCAAATTGGAATCCTGGCTCCATAATTCTGTGTATTTATTCTGATGCCCATTTATCAGCTGTAAAATAGTGACACCAATACCTACCACAGAGTTGGGGCTTAAATAAGATGAGAGTAAAGGGTGCATAGTAGCATCTCTCACATACAAGTCACACAATAAAATGTAGCTATTTAGAAAGCACATCCACACCAAATACTATGTTTTTTGGTCAACCCTATGCCCACCACCCAAACCCATAGTGTTGGCAGGAAGTAGCTCAAGCTCACATAGATGAAATGCATCATGCCTAAGGGCTTATAACTGGATACCTGAGGCTTAGGATTCAAGGATTCAGATGCTCTCTGCTTTTCCAACACACCATAGTACCTCATGAATTCATTGGTAAAAAGATTTCTTAAAAAGCATCTACTTTTCCTGAATTAAAAAGTTCTCTGCCTTGTACTTTTGTTAGATTTTTAAATGTTTTTCATTGTAGAATGTATCTCTAAAGTCTCTCTGGCCCAACAAGGAATGAGAAATAGTTGCCCAAAAAATCAAATTTGAAAAATAATGAAAAAGTGATTCATTCTATGCCAAATGCTAACATGCATGATACCTGTGGTTTTGAAGTGTGAGAACATTTGGTGCTACCTCCCCAGAGTAAGAAGTGGTCTCCTGAATTATGATGGTGAGTGAAGTAGGATCAGAAGCATGTAGGGGCAGTGACAGTATGCTTTGATTGAATCGTTAAGTGGTTTTATTGGTTGATGCCCTTGAATAACCTTCATAAATAAGAAGCCAGATTTCACTTATCTGCCTCTGAGATATGATGCAAACAAGGTTAGGTTCTTCTGATGGGTGAATGGGCATTTGCTCTATGGCTCACCTGCAAGTTTTGTCTCTCTGACATAGAAGCTTGTCAATTATGGTAACTCTTCTTAGTTACCCTGAAAATATTTCACTTTAGATGAATTTAGCCTGGCAGGGGTAGAATAAACCATGATAATTTATGGGTGCTTTCTGAAAAAATGGTTAACATCATTTTTTCAGAAACTCATCAACTGTGGCAAAACCTAATGGTTGCCTAAAAATGACACAGACATTCCTTTCTTTCGAAGACAGAACCCAGATTTTACTGGGGCAGCAATGTGCTGAAGCCTGGAAAGTGAATGATGATTGGTTTAAATGATACCCTTGCCACGTACTCTTATGCTAGGATAACAATTGATGAAGCTCTAGCTGATCAGATAAAGGAAAGTCTGTTGCAGCATCTTGGAGAAAAGCAGGGCTTGTTGGTATTTTTCTCATCCCTTGCTTTACTGCGGATGTGTCACCTTCTCCAAGAGACTTTCTCTGCTCTACTTAAAACAGACTCTTCTCCCCTGTTATCACGAAACTACTTGCAACATTTTCTTCTTATCCCTTAGCACCAACTAAGATCCCTGAGAAAAGTGTTGTTTTACTGTTTTATTTAATGCCATAGCCTCAACACCCGGAGCAGTTCATGCTAGAGGCAATATGTGGGGAATAAATGAATGAGTGTTTTGTTCCATAACCTGCACTCAATAGCCTGGCTCCATCTCCCACCTGTTTCACATGCAAAACAATACATGCAAATATCTACTGGGGTGTCAGGCTTTTGTTTTTGAATCTGAATGACCCTTAGCAGTGGAAGAATACTAATTTTAAGCCACATGCCTGTCAGTACTTACTCTTCCTCTTATATCTTCTTACTCTAGACATCAATCAAATGGAAAGAATTTTGGGTGGGGTGTCTATCAAAAGAAGCAGATCTGAATTCTAGCTCCAACGGTACCTCTAGTTCACTTGTGACAGTAAAGAACACAATCTCTTTCATCTAATTCTGTCATCTCTTAAATTTCCATTTTCTCAAACATGTTGCCTCACTCAGCTTTGAGTTATGTCATAGTAAAAACAAACTCCTAGTTCTTAAAAATGGTGCCTATTTCATCTGCATTCATACCATAAAATTTACTTAATAAATTTCTGTTGATGATCTTAGGGAAAAATAAAGTCCAGAAGGGTTGTAATTGCTCAGTCTTCTCCTCAGGGCTAACAGTTGACCCAGCCTTGGACTAAATACTTGGAAGATTACAGAGCTAGTTTTCAAGTCCTCACATTGGCCACCACAATATAATTTGTCACAGAATCAAGGCCAGGGGCATCTACCCAAGGCTTTGATCTAGAATAATTGCTGATCTAATGAGGCTTTTATATTAAGGGTGTTATCTCACCCAACAAATTCTTCTCTATGGAAGTGAGTAGGGGAGAGGGTGATGTGATAATAGAGCTCAATTCATATTAGAAGTTTTGGAAAGAATTATTTAAAACAGGATACTTCTTGGCTGCTCAATACCAGCTATTCTTTGTCATCTATTCTCTGTTCTAAGAAGTTTTGCTAATATTTGGATCATTCTGTGTTTTTGTTAATATTTAGCTCATCTGTTTTAAGTAGTTTATACCCTTCCTGTTTCTGAAAGTAGCTTTTGTCAAGATATCGGGTTAGTGGCCATCTGGTATCTTCCTGTATTTCTCTTGGAGTCTCTCTCCCCATCTCTTTCTCTGTCCTTTTTTCTCTCCATATCTTAGGATATTTCAACTGAAAGTAAGAAAATCCTAGTTGAAGCTGCTTCTCAATCTAAGGAGAATTTATTGGCTGGTGTCAGTGAAAAGCTTCAGATGTGGTTTGATCTAGACATTTATAATATCACCTGAGAATCAGATCATTTTCTCTAAGATTCACTTGGTTCTACCCTCTTCTTTGTCCTAATTTTATTTTCCTTATGATTGCAAAAATGGTCAAGTTCCCACTTCAGTAAGCTGTACATCCTGTGGGAGAATAGGCACCTGTTTTCCTGAATACCAAGCCAAAACATGAAATAATCCAGGTCACATGCCTGGAAGAGGCTACTGGTTGACCTCTCATATCTTCTCTCCCCTTGTTTTCTAGTAGTAGAATTTTATCGAAGCACATATATGCCTAGATAAAACACTCTATTTTCCACCTTCTCTTGCTGCTAGCATGTCCATGTGACTAAGTTCTATCCAATAAGATATAAGTAAAAGGTATTGTGTGTACAATTCTGGTGTTTTGTTTCTAAAGAAGAGGAAACATGGGAGCTTTCCTAGTTGTGAGCAATCATGAGAACACACAGACAAGAGCAGAACTCTAGGAATGGAAGAGAAGCAAGACAGAAGGTGTTCGGGCCCCTGATAAACCCACAGAGCATAGCCATTGTACCAACGTGAGCTTTATGTGATGGAGAAATAAGCTTTGATCTTGTTTAAGCCATTGGTAATTTTGGCTCTCTGTCCTATTCACAGCCAAACCAACATTCTTTCTTAAATACCTACCTACTCCTGAATTGTGACCAAGTGGATGGAATCTGTGGCTTTGGGTAGGTGGGCTCAGCTTCCCAGAACCATGTGGATCTCTAAATGAACATGGAAGCCTGTTGAGACAGAAGTGGGAGGAAGCATGGGAGACGACCATCAACTGTCTACTCATTTCTTTTCCTTTTTCTATCTCTGTTACTCTGGTTTTAATACCCATGACCATCTTTGCCTGTAATCCACAGATTGTTGTTGGCTTTAAGTAGCTCAGACAGACAAGTAAACAACACAAAAACCAGGAGGTTGCCCCAATATGCTGGAAAATGGCAATACTCAAATGATAATTTGAAGACCACTGCTTCTTTAGCAGAATGAGGGAAGATTGAGATGCATGCTTTACCTTGATTTTAGGCTTTTATGAGTAGAAGCCGTGTCTTCTTCACAAAGGATATGCTCAGTACATGTTTGTCACTTGAATGTGCTTAATCACTGCAGTACTGAGAATTAAACAGGCTCTGCAGAGTGAATCTTGAATGTGCCATTAACCAAGAAAAATAGAGACAAGGACTAGATTGTAAAAATATGGAAATAACTCTTACTAAAAGAGAATAAATGTCCCCAATAGCACAAAAGTATAAGTTTAGGACACATAGTTATATTTAGCACATTTATGGAGAGAAAACAGAAATAGGGATAGAAAAATCTTAGAGGAGCTATCCTCCAAGTTTTCCTGCTTATATTTACTTTCATGGTTTGCTTGTTCCTCTGAAATTCAGGGATGGCGTATTTAACATGCTGGCAGCTTGTTTTAAATACATATTCCAGGCAGGAGTAGAGCGAATGGAGCTGAAAGGCAGTTTGCTTTTTTGCTTGTTCATATCCTGAAGAGATCCATCTCTCAGATTGAAGTAAATTGCCACCAAATTGTATTGCTTACCCTTAAATCTTCCCTTGTGCAGAAAATAAGGCATTTGAGTTTTCAAAGGGCATTGCCCCTAGGCTTCTTGAATAGAGTTTAACATCTGTATGAAAAACCCATGAATGTCAGTGGAGGAAGGCTCAAAATGTATTCTGTCAAGAAGGACGGAGCAAAAGCAAGAGTACAGAAAAACCGCCAGCCGATAATGAGGAAATTGCCACGAAGGTGCTAGTGTTTATATTTGCACAAGAACTCCAGCTATATGTGTTGTTTCAACTAAATATTTTATAATATGTCACCTTGGACTGTTTCACACATCAGTCAAAGCGGGGAGCTTTTCCTCAGTGCCTCTCTTTCTATTGTTGTGTGAACAATGTGCTTCAAACACTTGTCTAAACAAGGTTTATTGCTGCGGCAGGCAGCAGCAATGACTGCTGAGATGTTATACTAGAAAAGGGGGAAGAATTTAGCAGCTGAGTGGTGCCACTGCATAGATAGTCCAGGCTTGGATTAACCTGGTGCCCACTGACTTTGGATACTGTTGGATATATTTTCCTGAGTTATTAGTCTATGGTATAGGTGCTACACACATTTAAAGACTTACTGGTAGCATATGGTGAAAGTGGTAGCTTCGTTTGGACTGAGCTGACAGCCACATGTATACAGCCCTCGGCTCTAGTAGTTTTTACAGATTATAGAGAGCAACTTCTAGTCTTGGTTAGCTGCCTGCTGAGAGCAAAGTTCATTTTAAGTGTTTCCAGAAAATCAATAGAGCTTTTACTTGTTGCTGTGAGTTTGTGCCAAGCATACAACAAGACCACTTACACCATTAACTCCTCGGCTCTAAGCCTTCATGGAGAATCACAATGGGATCTTTTGGCTCTCAGTCACGTAGAGAAGGTTGGTTATCGCCTCAGCCTGACGATGATCTAGGGGACCAGGGATGGTTATTGATGGACAGTGTAACAGTCTATGAGGGAGTGGGATGAATGGAGGAAGAGCTAGGTCACAGACTTCATGTGTCTACGAAGCACGAGATATTTTAAAGGACTGTGGTCACATGATTTACAAGGGACTGAAAATTAATATTTGAGTGGCCCTTACGTCTGGGCAAAGAAAACTCTTGCCTTTGACATAGAGAATTGGCAGTTGGAGTGAGTCCCTGCCTGCTGAGTTATGCCTGGTCCCAAGTGAGTTTGTGCTGCAGGAAAACAATTCTTTAATATTGGTGGGAGGCACAGCTCTGTTGACTCCGAAGGCCATGGTGAAGGGGGGATACAGTTAACTCCCTTCCAGGGACTTGGTTTTCTACAGCTGGGGTTTCTTAATTCTTTTTATCTCTAGGATCACCTGGAGAGCTTTAAACATACTGATTCTTCAGCTTCCCACCAGACTTACTGAATGGGAGGCTCTGGATCTGGGCCTTGAGATAAAGTCTTTGAAAAAGTCTCCAGAGGGATTCCCAGGCTTGGACACACCTGAGGAAGTGTGGGGACTTTGAGTTAGATGTACAGGGTCAATCCCTGCTTTGATGCTTCTCAGCTGTATGAGCCTAAACTAGTCACCTAACTTCTTTATACTTCAGTGCTGGCGTCTGTACATGGGGGTTATAACAGAGCCTCCCCACTGCAAAAGGGGAGGTTCTCTTATAAGGAATAGAGGGATGCAAAATATCTGGCACTCAATCAATTCTCTATAGAAGATAACTATTATTTGGCTATTAAGGCAATATTAGTCCTTAAGAGCCCAATCTATCCCCATCTTCCCTACCCATCAAAGTCTAGAACAATGATAGCAATGGCAATAGCTAAGACTCCTTGTTTACTGTGTACCAGAAAACACAAAGTTCTTTCCGGTTATTTTCTCTTCATCAGAACTACTCCCTGAAGTGGCAGGATTAATATTGCTGTTGTTAAAAAAATGATGTCTGATGCTCAGAAAAGTGAAGTAGTATGTCCAGAGTCCTGTCCCTTGTAGCTCATGAGTGGGGGTGCTGGCATTCAGATGCTGGTCTATTGGACTGATCCCTAAGCCCTTGTCCCTAACAAGGCTACTTTTCATCACTACCCTGGGCCTCTCCTCTAGATGAAGCATTTTTAGGCCTTTTTAAAACCCATATTTCCTCTCTATTTTTCACTGTCTTCTGTGTTTCTGCATCAGGCAGAGTCGTCATTTTTTTTGGCTTGTGATATGGAATCCTTTTTCAAATCTCACATGTCTCCTTTCTCTCTGCTGAGAGTCACTGTCCTTGAACATGATTTGTCTGTTTCACAACTGTGTTCTTGATAAAGGTGTTACTCCTATTGTTCATTACTGTGAGCATCTTAAGGACAATGATAGTGCTCTGTGGTTCTTTAGCCCCCCACGGGAGGCACTGGGGCCCTGTGCCATGCTGGGGACACAAGAGAAAATGGGCAGATGTTCATGGAATTCTTCACTGAAAGCAAATTTACCATGTTTGGGGTCACTAAGGCTTTTCTCTCTGAGAAGTCTTAATTCAGAGTGTAGATGGCGTTCCTCGCTCCAGAAGACTTAAATTTTCTTATTCTCAGCTGCATCCAATGCCTACGTTGGGAGCCTTAAAAAGGAGGATTCTCAAATGAAACTTACCTATCTGGTTTGGCTTGCTTCTCACTTCCCTTGGTCTATCCTAGAGCTGACTCTTTATTGCTCTCTAACATCAACATTTTCTTTTTAACCTCGGACATTTCATAATTTTCTTTTGTGTCTAGGGATGGTCAGAGGGGCCTTCTTTACAGTTTCATAGCGCTCTATATTCTCCTTCCCATTCACCACAATCATTTCAAGCATACTATCTGTATGTTTACCTGACTAATGTCTCCCTCCAGCCCCAGTTCCATGTCTGTTTTGCATATGACAGCATCCCCTGTACCTGCCAGAGGGCCTCGCGTGTGATAGGTGCTCAATGAATATTTGCTGAATGAATAAATGAATTTGTCATTCTTCTGTTTATGGAGAACAAGCATGGACAGAAATACAACTCAAATTGTCTCAATCATGAAAGAAGAATTATTGACTCACACTATTGAAAATTCAGGTGTAGACTCGGGAAAGTATGCACTAATGAATGTGTCTTAATGCTTAAATGGGGGGGTTCAAAATCTGCTTTTCTCCATTTCTCAGCTCTGCCTCTCTCTGTTATCTTCATTCTGAGGCAGTCTATTACCATACAGAGAATAGACTGCTACTAGCTAAAGAGCATCCTCAGACTTTAGTCACCTGAATGTAAAAAAGCAACTGTTTTTCAATTCTTCTGTCAGAAATCCCAGACTTAAATATCACTGGCCCAACTTGGACAACATGCCCATTTCCCGAACCAATCATGATTGCCAGGGGGAAGGATGGAGAAAGATGATGATAGTTGTCCAGGGTTTGCTCATACCCATGCCACAATTAAGGGAAGGTGTGGTCAGAGCCACCAGGACTATGTGGTCTGAGAGTAGAGGAGGTGTGATTCTCATCTGCCAGACTCAGATGCTATTTCTGGAAGGAAGGCCAAAGGGTGCTGGGTAGGCAAAACTAATACATCTCCACTGTGGTGCCAAAATGCCTCCACATCTGATAAATATCCCTGAAGCCAAAAAGTAGACCTGACATTAGCAAGTAGAGCTGATAGGCTGGTACAATCTAGGGCTCACTAGGTCACGGGGTGAGGCCCACAATGACAAACTCCAAGTTAGAGGCAAAAATGACTGTGCAGGTTTAGTCTTCACTTCTTTCCTATTAAGAACACCACTTAATATAGTTATGACTGTGGCTCTTATGGGGAAGTGAAGTGGACTGAACTGTGATAGATGTTGCAGTGCAAAGCAGGGCTTATCCAACACAAGCCTTTGTAGAAGCTTATTTCTTTAAGGAGCACTGAAAACATCTTCTTCTCTGACTCCAGCACATCTCACAAGGCTAGGAAGGTGTTGTGGGGTTTCATGTGTCCTACTAGCTTCTGTTTTCACTGCTTTAACTAATAGACCCCAAGAAGGATCCATGGGATGGCAGGTGGCCCAGCTCTCTGCTTGTGGACTTTAACTTCCTGTAAAATTCTCTTGGAGAATAGATTTATGTATAAACTAGAATAGAAAGCACTTGACTTTGATTGGCTCAATACTCATTCATCTTCCTAATGCTAAGTGTCAGCAGCTTTTGTTTATCCTTCTAGAGAACTACTCTTTCTCCATGGGGTGTGGGCTTCTGTCTTATTACAGAAGCTGGGACACGGAGGTGGGAAAGGGAGAACCAATTTCGCCTCTACCTACTCCTGAAAGGCCAGGGGCTGGATCTCTGACTTGAGCTCAGCCAATCGGACATTCTCATCTGGGACGTTAAATCTTGAACTAGTGAGAAAAACGTAAAGAAAATGTTCGAAGAAACTTTCTTGAGAATTGGGGGTAATGGCAGTGACAAGTGTTGTTAGCTACAATATTTGATCTAACTATTTCTGAAAAGAGACAGTTGCTATGCTTCCTGCTCCCAGAAAATCAGCCCCCAGGGTCCTAAAATTCCTAAAACCCTCCTTCCAGCCATCCATTGATATGGAGCCCTTTATATTCTTCCAATAAACCCTTCTCTCTAAAGGTGGTTACAGTTGGTTTCTCTAGCTTGCAGATGGAAATCCTAACTGATGCACTTAGTTTTAAAAAACTGCCTAACTGTATTTGTAAGCAAAATTCCACCTTAAGAAAAAGCCATTGTTCTGGGAAACAGAAGAACTGAATTTAAACCACAATTTGGTAGCTGTTTAGCAATATGATTTCCAGTATGTTATTTAATGTCCTTCTTAATTTCTTCAACTATAAAATGAGAGTAGAAAAATTTTCTGCTTGTGGGGCTCTTATGAGTGGCAATGAGACTGTGGCAGAGCCCTGAGAAGCATAAATGTCATATCAATTATAAATGTGCAATGCAATTATATGGGTCATCCATAAGTGGATGGATTTGATTTAATCCTTTAGTGTTGCAATTGTATTGTACCTCTACCCACTGCATGCTAATTACTGATGTTGGGATTCATGAATTCATTCTAGAGAAATTTATTAAATACCCACTATGTGCAAGATATCAGCTTTTAGTTAGCATTTTTATGAAGTATTGATCATTTGCTGTCTGTTTGTCATCTTCTTCCAATTCTATTGAACACATTACTCAGACCTATATGCCTACAGGAGGAAATGCTGACTACTTTGCAGGTGTCTTGCCTCCTTTGCCAAGAGTCATTTTTTCCTCCAGAGGAAACACTGATGAAACAAAGGCAACCAGGAAGCAACCTTTCTTTCTTGCAATGTCCTTCCTTTCCCCAGGAAAGAACTTTCAAGATGTAAGTGGCTTTCTTGGTGCCATATCCCCTTGGGCAGCTTCTGAAGGTGCGCTTGATGCCCAGGGGAGAAGGCCATGATTAGCAAGCATTGTGACTCTGCCATGAGTAAAGATTGGCAGAGCCAGTGAGGCGCAGATGATAACTTCAAACATCAACTGCAGCTGACACTGCTTTTTAGAAACAAAGAAAAGAAAAACCATATAACAATGTCATAAACATGTTAGCAATAGAAAAATAAAAACCAGCCTCTTAAGCACAATACCAGAAGAACAATTCTTAACGAATGAAGTTTTTTTCTTTTTTAAAAAAACCAACCTTATTGCTTATTTAACAACTGAAAAAAAAGTGAGAAAAAAGAGGCAAGGGCTTCAATTCAATTAATGAATACAATGCACATGTCCTAAAATCAAGTGTCTCTGATACCCATTGAGAGCTACATTATGTGACCAAGCATCCAGAATTTCAGAAGAGGGTTTTGGTTAACAATGATGGCTGGGAAAGCTCGGCAAGTAGGATTTGTCTGGAATGTGGTAAGGATCTCTTACTTCTGTGAGAGCCTATGTGGTCTCTTCCTTCTTCATCAAAAGTAGAGAAAATTTAGCTGGGAGATTTATTTGTCTGCTTCGATAGAGCCATGAAATTACACTATCTCCAAATGTTAATATCTAGCTAATTCCTCTGAATTTTGGCTGATAGCTGGGCGAGGAACCATTTTTAATGTTGGCTATTTATAATTCTAAAGAGAACACAAAGAAGAGAATGTCCTTGCTGCATAATTATTCGAGGTGAGTCAATGTCTCTGGAGAGCCAGCTCTACCACATTCGTGCAAGAATGAGCACAAATGCCCCCATCAAGAGGGGCCTTTAGCCTTTGTTCCATGAAGCTGTTTGTTTATTTTTGGTGAGGTGGACAAGCCTATGTTGGGATACTTTTGGTTTACCATCTAAAAAGCGAGCCCTTGCAAAATCTGATGTGTTAAATGTTGATTCACAGAATGTAAGAACTGAAAGGGACATAGAAGATCACCAAATTCAGCCTCCCCTCTTTTTCCAGAAACTATAAGCTAGACCACCTGGATACTAAGAATCATGACAACTGTCATATTGGAATCCAAGACTTTGAGAATTTCAAAATCCTGCCCCTGCCATATTGTTTCTTCATTCTTTTAAAACAGATCCATTTGAAGATGTAGCCAGTTTAAACGAGTGACTGCAGTGGCTATTTCAATCTACCAGGGGAGGTCTTTGCATCTCTTTTATTATGGATTATCTTGCGTCTTTAAATAGATTGCTTTCTAAAGTAATGTGGAGTGGAGAAAAGGAGAAGCAAATGTCATTTTCTATAAAACATCTCCTGTGAGAGCAAACAGAAGAGAAGCTTGGAAAGTGTGAAAGACTCAGCTTCCTGAAAGAGGCTCCATGGGCTTGATGACCTTGATGTTCATGCTATAGTTGTTATGGCAACAGGAAACTGAAATTATGGTTGCTAAGGGACACTGAACTGAAGCAATCTCTATCACTTGCTGGTCATTCCACTCTGCAACTCAGAAATCCACTCAGAGCAGAGATGAGTCAGCAAAACAAATTTTAAAGATTGAGCTAAAATTGAGCTGTATTTTATATATCTATATATTTTTTTATTGTACTTTAGGTTCTGGGGCACATGTGCAGATCATGCAGGATTGTTGCATAGGTACATACATGGCAATGTGGTTTGCTGCCTCCATCCCCCCATCACCTATATATGGCATTTCTTCCCATGTTATCCCTCCCCAACTTCCCTACCCTCCACTGTCCTTCCCCTAGTCCTCCCCAACAGACCCCTGAGCTGTATTTAGTAATATTTGTTCTTGAAGAAAGTCTGAAGGTTTTGAAAGAGTTGTGGCAATTGTTTTTAAAGTCTTAAATGACTTAAATATAATAATCTTCCAAATGGAAGGAGTGCTCCCAGGTACCACAGCACCATTTCATTTACAAACAGATGATTTTTGAAACAGGAAATATATTCACAGTGTAAATCTTTGCCTCCAGAAAGGTCAACATAATTAGTGAAGAGAAGGCTCAGGCTATACCTGAAAATGACTAATGAGTTGCTAAGTGGAACATTTCCCAGTACCATCCTGGGAGGACACCCAATGACAATGTCCATTTTCTTGAGTGATAATCCTCACCCCTCCACACATTTGTCAAAACCTGCTGTGTGCATGGGATGTTTTGTTGACCAAATCATGCAGGGAAAAACATGGTTATCTATTACATATGGTAGAATCAAATGCCTCTGTGTTTCTGTGCCCAGGATGGAGACCATATATGTAAGTCACATGGTATCTCTCCATCTGGCACACAGCAAATGCTGAATATATATTTGTTAACTGTTGGGTAGATTACAGAAAAGGGCAGGCTACTGTATACACGCAGCCTGTGGATGAGCATTTTTGAACATCAGCTGTGAGCTGAGATATGCCAGAAATGGTTCCTATCCTTTAACTCTTTCTCCTTCACTCTGTTCTTCCTGCCCTTTCCTTCCTCCAGTGTTTGCTGATTGTGTCTTATGTACCAGGTACTCTGACAGGTGTTGGAGGATACAGAAATAAATAAGGGTATGCCCTTAGTCTTAGAGGAGCATGTTCACAGTGAGATCATGGACTTGTGAACAATGATGTTATCTCCTAGTGCACCTATAACACCTAGTGCACCATCTGCAAAAGGACTAGAGAAAAGCTAAAGCTGCCTGGGGTGTTGGTTTCGCTTGCAGAGTGGCGGCTTCATGCAGCATACTTAGCCTCAAGTGTGCATGCACACAAACACCATTTTCTCTCATGGGTGTACAGGAGAACTAGTAGGTGTGTTGAGTGACTTGTGACAGTTTCTTTGAGAAGCAGATACCAAGATAGAGGTAGAAGTGTGAGAATTATTGGGGAAAATGCCTGTGAATGATAAAGTGGAAGGAGGCAGGAGCAGGCAGGAAAAGGCTTCAGACCTTGAAGTAGGTCTGACATCTGTGAATGGTAAAGAAAAAGGAAGGAGGAAGAGCCGCAGACTACAGAACAGCTCACAGGAAGAAGTGGCATGAAGATTGGTTATAGAGCCATCTAACGTTAGTGAGCCCTTGTCTGGAATGTGCCTGGAAACAGGGTGATCTTTGCTGATAACTGGTGCAGATTCAAGAGCACCCACAGCTTAATAGCACTCTTGAGTCTTCCTCTCTCTCTCTCTCTTATTACGGTCAAAAACTTATAATGTAAAACGTACCACCCTAACTATGTGTAAGTTTACATACAATAGGGTTAACTATATACACATTGTTGTCTAGCAGATCAGATCTCTAGAACTTTTTCATCTTGCGAAACTGGAACTTTACATCCATTGAACACAACTACCCCTTTTCCACTCTTCCTAGTCCCTGGCAACCACCACTGCACTTTCTGTTTCTGAGTTTACTATTTTAGATACCTCCTATGGGTGGAATCATGCAGTATTTGTCTTTCTGTGACTGGTTTATTTCACTTAGCATAACATCCTCTAGTTTCCTTCATATTGTAAAGTATGACAGGAGATTCTTCTTTTTAAGGTAAAATGATATTCTATTGTATGTGTATATCACATTTTCTTTATACATTTATCTGTAGATGGGCCTTTACATTGCTTCCATCTCTTGGCTGTTTGTGCATGTTTACTCCACATGAATATGTGAGTATCTCTTTGAGATGCCGGCATCTCTCTTGAAGGGAAATCTGAGTAGTGTAACTCCATGACTGCAGTGCTGTTAGAGTCCACATTTCTTTATCCGATGGATTTTCATAATGTGTAAGTGAAGATGCCTATCATTAAGCTGTTTAGGAGAAGCCAGATGATTGAGACTAAACATTCATTTTAACATCTAAGGGTCATCTTGTGGCTACTTTTGGGCTGCCCTGTTTCTGAGAAATTGTCACTCTCCTCACATAAAGAAACATTAGCTTGCAGTCATAATAACCTTACCTAATTATACTCCCCTCTGACTCCAACAGATTGGATGAGGATAGACAGCTGAATAAGGTGAGTCAACCTATTGAGTGGTGTCAGCCAATCAGATGTTCTGGGAATTTGGAACTGGGATGCAGGGATGGTAGTGAGCTCATTGGGGCATTAGAACTGGGAAGCAGTGGAAGGCATCCCGTCAGCCATGTATGAAGAGGCAGAGAAAGCTGGGTTTGAGGAAGTGTGCATGTGTAGAGAGAGGGAAAAGTGAGAGACCAGGAGACAATTGTGGCAGCCAAGACGGGAAGAGAGCAAGATGGAGAAAATAGTTTCCTCAGTCTGAGTTAGCCTTTGTTTTTCAGTTTCTCAACAGTGTTGAGATTACATAAAATATTCCTGATTCTTTAAAATAAATCTCCTCTTATTTAAGGCAGGCTGAGTGGGTTGCCATTTCTGGCAACCAAATGACTTTGAATCTTTGCCAAAATGAAATTAGCATTTACCTCATCTTTTTTGATGTGCAACCCAAAGTTTTTGCCATGAGTCTGAGATAAAGGTGAACTGGCTCTGAAATGATATGGCCTATTTGTGGGTTAGAGGAAAGGATTTGGGTTCCAGACTCGTATAATCTGAATTTTAGCTGCCACTGTGCTACTTTTTGACTGTGTGGCTTCGGAGAATCACTTATTCTGTGGGCTGAAGTTACCACATCCTTAAAATAGAAGTTGCTTCCTGTCTTAGCCCATTTTCTGCTGTTAAAACAGAGTATCTGTGACTGGGAAAGTTATAAAAAAGAGAAATTTGTTTGGCTCATGATTCCAGAGGTGAAGTCCAGGAGGATGGTGTCAGCATTTGGTGAGGGCCTTCATGCTGCAAACTCCCATGGTGGAAGGCCGAAGGGCAGGACAGGATTCTTGAGAGAGCAAGAAGTTGCCAAACTTATACCAATGCTCTCTCACAATAACTAACCTACACCCAAGATAACAACATTAATCCATTCATGAGAGCAGAGCCTTCATGACCTACTCATCTCTAATTAGACCACACCTCCCAATGCTGTTGCACTAGGGATTAAGTTTACAACACAGGAACTTTGAGAAACACATTCAAACCATAGCCCTCCCAGTTTGTAAAATACTGTGTTTCAGTAACATTTACAGTGCAATAATGAACCTTGACAGTCTGTAACAATGGCCAGCATACAAATAGGGGCCATTTTTTGGATGCATGGTTGGGTGAAAGGCAAATGGATTAGCTGGTGCTTTGTAAAACGTGATGTGATAGAAATATGTATTTGGGCTTGCATATTTTAAATACTAAACATTTTTAGCAGCTGTTTTCAAGCCCATTCCTTATCTCTTTACATACCTTTTCTTCCTAACATGATCATGACCATCATTTCCCTTAACAGTTAATTAATAAATATTCATTAAAATGACTTTGGTATGCCTAGCACTGTGAAAGTGACGGAAAAATGATCCCCTATTAAGTGACCTCTGTGTGGCAGATCATGTAAGTTTTTCCAAATGCCTTTTTTCTTGTAATTTTCACAATGATTTTGCAAAGTAGGCATTCGTTCTTTTATAGACGAGAGACCAAAGATTCAGAAAGGTTAAGCAACTTGCAAGATCACCCAGCTGAGAAATGCTAATACCAGGACTGGACCCTGGGTTTCTAACCTTTACTATTCTGTACTCTGTGGTAGGAGGAAAGACGCAGCTCTGGCCCTCAAGAAGCATACATCTAGCCTGAGGCAGAGTCAGGTAGATTGGTACATGGAGTCCTAGGGAGAAACAAAACATAACCACCCAAGGAATAACAGGAGAACAAAACCTGACTGAATCCAGTTAGTGTATTCCCATCACTATAGTAGCTTAGAAAAGAGTCAAAGGACATTGGATGATTCTCAAAGGACATCACAGAGGAGGTCTGAGGGACCTGGCCAGGTTATCTAACCTCTCCAAGACAGGGATCCTCGTATATAAAATAGAAATAACAGTATTTGTTCTTTCTTCATGCTCATTTTGTGAGATCAAATTGCTTGAAGTGTGTTGCAGCACTTTGAACAATCCAAGTGCTTTCTATATATGAGGGAACGATTTTATAAATAAGGACAGGTAGGATCTTATACTGCCAGAGAGAGAGAAAGAGAGAAGGAATTCCAGGAAGGGAGAAGAGCATAAGGACAGAGAGAAGTAAAATGACATCGGGCATCTCTCTCTTTCTTAATCTCTGAATCTCTTGATCTCCATATTGATCTAATTTCTATTTCCATTATGATGGCTATTTCTATCATCTCTAGAGATACAGCTAATCGAGATATATGTATATATATATATATATATATATCTAGATATAGGAAAGAGTGAGCTAGGGAGAATGAGGGAAGGGAATGGATGAATGGGGGTAAGAAAACTGACTTGATAGAAAATTTCTAAATGAAACTCCATATTTCAACTATTTGTTAATGGCAGCATCTTACCTAATACAGAAAAGTATTTGAGCATGCAGTGGACATATGCCATTTTATTTGATTGCCTGGTATCCATGCCCTGTCTTATTTATGCAAAATATCCTATTCTGTGTACTTTTCTTTTGGAAACTGAAGGAGACCATCAAAACAGATCCTGAGACAGATGTTTGCCTGCAGGTGGTTCACTGGGGTGTACCCTTAGGAACAACACAGGTAGGGGAGTGAGGAAAGCTAGATAGGGCAGAGGGTGAAGTTGAACTCTAATGTAGTTTGTGTAAAGACCTCAGTCAACTCCTCATGGAGCTGGGAGACAAAGATGGCTATTCAGAGGTGTAGCCAATTGAGGCACAGTTGGCAGGCTTTTGATTTCTTGTATCAACTGTCAGACGCATTAGAACCAGAGCAACTCCATCTTGAGTGAGGGCTAAGAAAAATGAGGCTGGGACTTGCTGGGTTGCATTCCCAGGAAGTTAGGTATTCCTAGACTCTAGATGTTTATGATTAAGGGAACAGATTGATAACATTTACTAAACAGACCCAGACTCAGGAATGTTCTGATATCCTGATATCTTGAGAACAGAAGCATTCCTAATTTTGCTTTAAAGATAATAACATCGATTCTCGCAAAATATAGTAATTAAGAAAATTAATTCTTTATCACAAATCCTTGTAGTAGAGCACTTATCCCCATGACTTTTTCTTTGTTGTTGTTATCATGTATATAAGCAAGCATTGTACCTAGAGTAGGCACGTTCTTCCTGTTACTCTTGGGAACGCCCTACTCTGTCTATGGAACAGCTATTCTTTCATCACTTTACTTTCTTAATAAACTTGCTTTCGCTTTGCACTGTGGACTCGCCCTGAATTCTTGCTTGCACGAGATTCAAGAACTTTCTTTTGAAGTCTGGATCAGGACCCCTTTCTGGTAACACACCCAGGCATTGAATGTAGGCTGCCCCCAGTAGAGAGTGTACCGTTGGGGTGAGGCAGCTTCTCCCAGTGGAGGACAATTCCTGGGGAGGGATTTATCTGGGAGCCATCAGCAGGCCACAGCATCCCCACTAGGGGTCAGCTTCCCCTTCTCCACGTTGCCTGCCTGCTGGGTCAAGTGCACATGAGCTAGGTTTGGCCCATCAGATTCTCTCACCAAGGACTTTATCTTGAGCAGATGACACAAAGATGAAGGATCCAGTGACATTCACTTAGGCAGCAGTAGTAGGCACGGTTATTTTTTGAGTTTTGTGGCAGTGGTAGCTAGCCAAAATATTCCTGAAACACTTTTGCCAGTGTCCTGTGGTTCCTTATTATTTTCTAATCCTTGTTTTAAAATCTCTGGTTGATGCTGTGAGTCTTTTCTTTCTTTCTTTCTAGTAAACTCTATTTTATCTTTAGATGAAGCTTGGTTTTGGTTTCTTAGAACTAAGGAACTCTGATAAAGGGAATAAATGGCAAAACAGAAGAAAGAAAGAACGTTAACTTCTAGAATAATGCTTATTATCTATACTGGTATGAGTACAAAGAAGGCATCATTTTAATAGAATATGACAGTGGTAATAGTAATTTGATTATTATTTTCCTTTGAGAGTTTCATTTCTGTAACCTCAGAGAAAGATATATATACATAAAATCTTACCTCTTTTGGCAGACTGGCAAAGAGATAGTCTCCATTATATATATTTCTTTTGCATTACATTCTCAATCATGTTTGTAAAAATGAGTGAGTTTGCAGAAGATGGATCTCACTAAATAGGTTAAGTTAATTAGTTGAGAAAAATGAGAAGCCACTACTGGGTATATTAAAGTTACTTACAGGGCCAAGGTGGGCGAAGCTGGATTAAGAAGTACAAAAGTTATGTAAGACTATGGTGGCAATTCCATTAAGATCTCCTTGGATAATCCAAAATTCAAGGCTGAAGAGAGTGTGCACAGAACATAAGGTGAGATAGAAATGCCC
This sequence comes from Cacajao melanocephalus, assembly GCA_963573385.1. Taxonomy (NCBI): domain Eukaryota; kingdom Metazoa; phylum Chordata; class Mammalia; order Primates; family Pitheciidae; genus Cacajao; species Cacajao melanocephalus. The sequence continues at coordinate 181,262 of CAUYLG010026946.1, forward strand.
GTGGCATTTGCAGCAGATACCCAGAGGCAACAGTCTCCAGAAATCATTCCAAGAAGTGGAATAGGAGGATGAGGAGTAGGAAGGTAGTTTAGGTATCAATGACAGCATGTTTAGGGTGTTGAGATCTTTGACTAATGGCTTAATAAATCATGGATTAATAGTGAGATTTCCAGTGGGAAAAATCAAAGTTCTCAACCAATTTACTTACATGTAGATAGAGTGCTCCCTGGGTTAGGTCATTAAAACTCTGTTAGAATGTACTTAGTAAGGCAAGTGGTACTAAATATGAGACTAAATTGCCATGCCTTGTTGACCGGATTGAAAGCAAATCAGCTCAAGTGGGTTCCTGCCATCCCTTTTGGAGTGTGCCTGCTGATAGAGGAAATGGATCCCAGCGGGAGCGGATCTCTGAGTATTTAATCTCCCATTGCTACTGCAGCAGCGTTGACAGGCTTGAGATGGCTAGGGTAAAAGCTGGGGTTTCTGTTTCTTGGTCTCTTTGAAACAAGGGAATAAGGAGAAAACCTTAGAAGAAGGTATTAAGCATTCTCTTTTGGGGAGGTAGTGTTGCAAGATGTTGGGTTTTGAAGAAGGAAACGCACGTTCTTTGGGACGGGTGGTCAGAGAAAGGCTCATTGGGGAGGTCATATCTAGGGTGTGACCAGTGAGATCAGAAGGAGGCAGCCATAGAAGGAGGCTAAGAGTGAGGCTGGGAAAAGTGAGGAAGGATGTTCCAGGAAGAAGGAACAGAGTATTGCAAATACTCTGGGGGAAGAAAGAGCTTGGAATCTTTGAGGAAGTGAAGGGTGGCCAACGTGGCTAGAATTAGTGAGAGGTGGAGAAGATTATAGGGAGTGGGGATATTTGGTACCCAGGCCCAGGTAGAGGGGCAGGAATGGGCCCATTATTTTGGCCAGCTGGATCATGATATTACACAAAGCTGGGATTTTGTTTGAAGTGTAACAGGAAGCCATGGAGGGGTTTTAAGTCAAGGAGTGACATGATCAAATTCCTATTTATAAGACGCCACTGTGGCTTCTACAAAGAGAATATTTTGGAGGAAAACAAAAGTGAAATCAGGCAAATTAGTAAAAAGGCAATTACGAAAGTGCAGGGGAGATGTGGTAAGGGCTTGATCTGGGGAGGTGGCCAATGGTGATCAATAGAAGCGAATGAATTAAGGGTATAATTAGGAGGCAGAAAAAGAGGATTTAGTAGGAATTGGCTGGTGGAGAGGGATCGTTAGAATGAGAGAAATCTAGGATAACACCCAAATTTCCATCTTGAGCTACTACTGGTATGTAGCAGTCATTTTCTGGCTTGCCTTTTAGCCATTGGCCCTGTTTTTAAATTCTGCAGTTTTATTTCCTTCACCTCTTGCTAAGTCAAGGTCTCAGGCACTGCTCTTCTCGTCACCCTCATGCCTGCTTTGTGTTCAGAGAAAAAAAACCAGCTCCTCTTCTGAGTGAGCTGTGTCTCTTGTCACTAGAAATAAGAAACAGAGCTCCTTCTCAGGTTCAGCCCCCAAGACTAGCCTCTCTTGCATGCAATGCTGCATCCTTGAGTGATTTAGAATCAGCATTTTCTACTCAGCCCTAATATGAATGCATTGCCTGTTGATTATCTCAGACACAACTTATTACCCTGAATTTAAGACTCCTTCAGTGCTGTTTCAATTAATGTGGTGGTGAGTGTGCGCATTAGAATGGCCAAGCACAGTCAGGATTTAATTGATTTAATTTGCATATCTCATTCTGAAAGAATTATATGTTGTAAATTCACCCACTGGCAGGACCTGGCCACTGCGGCCTTCTTTGCGAATACAAAATTAGCTTCCCTAAAGGTTTCCCTAGCCCTGGTTCTCTTTAGATCACTTAAGACTCTTAAAGTTTGTTCCATCTTTTTAGAGGAGAGTATAGAACCCTCTGTGAGTATGACTAGATTGCCTATAAGAGGAGCATGTGCCACTGAGAATAGTATCATTTTTGAGCCATCTGCAAGGAATCTTTTGGGGACTGTGGTTTTGGGAGCTGAAGTCAGAGCAGATGCTTCTCTGATGGAGATTAGGGTGGAAAAGGGAGTTATTGCATCTTTCCAGGCCAAGACAGATTTCCCAGAAATCTTTCTCGGTATTGTTAGAAGTTTTATTATTAAAAATGTGTAAAAGAAAAGCTAATGGAAATCTTACATTTCATATATACCTGTGTATGCAATATATTTAAATATATTATATACATGAACACACACACAAATAGATATACAGCTGGTAATCACCAAGTATACACCAGTACATCTGTACCAGCTGATGACATATTGAAATATTTTCATTACACTTGGCAAATAGCTGCTGCCCCTGACTACCCCTCTGGCTACCTGCTGTACCCTCTGGAGCTCCCCTTGATCTACTTGATCCATCCAAGTGGAAACACTTGGCTCTTGAGGGATGCCTCCAGGCCTCTGTCCTGATTCTACAGCCAGAGTCCTTTCTGATGAGCATGTAAATCTACAGGTTGTTAGCCATTTTGAATACTACCTGTGTGTGCATGTAAATGTTTGGGATTTGACCTCATGTTGAAATTTCTTTCATTAATTCATTCATACAGTGATACTGACTGCCTACTATATGCAAAATACTATGCTGATTTCAGGGGATATGAATTCGAGTTAAATAGTCCCTGTGCTCAAGGAGTTTAGTCCAAGAGTGGAGACTGGCACCTCAATGTGTTAAGTGTCATGACAGAGAGAAGCAAACAGAATCAGAGGATTGTTGGGGGCCCCTAATCCAGCATGGGGTTATGGTGATATAAGCAGTCAGGGAAAAGTCCCTGGGGGGAGAATAATTGAGCTGAGTCTTACAGCATGAGTGGGGATTACCCTTATAAAGGGGTAGGGATGAGGAAGTGGTGGAGGTGAGGAAGGGTATCCATTGGGATTCACTGGCAGAGAGTGTCCAGAGGGGTGAGAGAAGAGGATGAGGCCAGAACAGAGAAGACCTGGTATGTGCAATAATTGTCATTTTGTCTGCACAGCATTCTTTTCTGCTAACAGAATACATCGCTTTCTTTTGGGTTACTCTACCTCTCCATTCTCAGACTGGTATTTTGAAGATGACTGACTCCCACTTCCCATTATGGGGGTGGGTATGTAACCAAGGTCTGGGTAAATGTATCCTCTGTTGCTTTGGCACGGGGATTGGTTCAGAGATAGGCATGGGCCCAAGTCAGTCCACTAAGAATCAGCTCCAAGATATATGATGGATGCATTGGAAAAAGGAACCCTCTCTTTTCCTGTATTATGGCTAAGCCCCTGTTGGCCAACTTACTACAGGGAGGAGAACCAACCAACCAGCATTTTGGAAGGCAGAGTTGAGACATAACAAAAACAGATTCCTGGTAGATACATCTGAGCAGCCGGATTCCATTATGCCAAAGCCCATATACCCTGGGGTTTTTAAAGTTACGTGAACAATGCACTTTTCCGTTTAAGCCAAATCAAGGGCAGGACCTAAAGTGTGTAAGTGCAGGAAACCCAGTGAGCCCATGTTATCCAGCAGAGTGAGCCACTAGGACTCTTGGGAACAATGCAAATTAAGAGGTAAGTGGATACAAAGGACTTCACCAAGGATGCAAAGATGGAACTGTCAGAGAAATGGGAGGAGAACCAAGGCAGTTGCTTGTACAGAGAGCTCTCTGACAACTTGAATATACTATTTCCTCTTAAGCATGTCTGAGCAGAATCACGTTTGCATTCTGGCTTCTTGTTTCTGTTCAAATTGGTCATATTCAGTCCACCTAATCTGCATTTCACCATTTTATTTGCTTAAAAAACATTTTTTAAAATCAGCAGTTCAGAGGGAAGTGTCAGTGAGGCTTTTTTTTTTTTTTTTTTAAACATCCCTGTATTTGAAGTAGTGGATTTTGACTTAAGGATGTTTATTAAAATGTCCCCAAACCTATCTTAAAACACTGTACTTTCTGCCTCCTTGACTAATACAAGTTTGTCTGGGGACCCTTTATTTTGTCATTTGTACTTTGGATTTCATGGCAAGCTAATTTAATAATGAGGTAATATAAACAATAACAATATTAATCACTTATTCCATGCCCAAGAGTGTTTAAGTATGCAACTGGCCTGTGAGGATGGCCACCATTATAAACCCCATTTTATTTTATTTTTGCTTTTTTAATTAACCAACTTAATTTTTTTAGAGAAGTTTTATGTTTATAGAAAAAGTGAGCAGAAGGTATAGAGGGTTTCTATTTATCACCCCTAACCACAGTTTCCTGTATTATTAACATCTTGCATTAGTGTAGTAGAGTTGTTACAATTGATGAACTAATATTAATGCAATATTGTTAACTAAAACACATGGTTCATATTAAGAGTCACTCTGTGTTGTACAGTTCTTTGGGTTTTCATAAAGGTATGATTCATATATCCACCATCATAGTATGGTACCAAAATAGTTTCACTGCCCCCAAATTCTCCTATACTCCAACTATTCATTCCTCCCTCCCTCACCAGGAACACCTGGAAACCACTGGTCTTTTTATTGTCTCCATAGCTTTGCCTTTTCCAGAATGTCATATACTTCACATTGTATACTATATAGCCTTTTCAGACTGGTTTCTTTCACTTAATTATATGCATTTCACATTCCTCTATGTCTTTTCATGACTCTGTGGCTCATTTTTTTAATCACTAGAAAACAGTTCATTGCATGGCTGTACAACAGTTTGCTTATGCTCTCACATACTGAAGGACATTTTGGTTGCCTCTCAGTTTTGACAATTATAAATAAAGCTGCTATAAACATTGATTTACAGGTTTTTGTGTGGATATAAGTATTCAATTCATTTGGGCAAGTACCAAAGAGTGTGACTGTTGAACTGTAAGGTAAGAGCTTGTTTAGCTTTGTGAGAAAATGCCTAACTCTTCCAAAGCAGTTGTGTCATTTTGCATTCTCACCAGCCATGAATGAGGGCTCATGTTGTTCCACATTCTTGCCAGCATTCGGTGTCAATATTGTGGATTTTAGCCATTGTATAGCTTGTGGGTGATATCTCAATATTGTTTTACTTTGCAGTTCCCTGATAACATATAATGTTGAGCACCTTTTCAGATGCTTATTTGCCATCTGTATATCTTCTTCGGTGATGTGTCTGCTCAGACCTCTTGTCCATTTTTTAATTGGGCTGTGTATTTTCTCATTATTGAATCTTAAGAGTTACATTTTTAAAGTATCTAAGTTATCAAATTTGTGGGCATAGAGTTCTTCCTAATATTTATTATCCTTTTAATATCAATTAAATCAGTAGCGATGGTCTCTCTGATTTCTGATATTAGTAATTTGTATTTTCTCTCATTTATCCTTAGTTAGCCTGGCTGGAGGTTTATCATTCTATTGATCTTTTCAAAGAGTAAGTTTTGATTTCATCATTTTTCTCTATTGGTTTCTTACTTTAAATTCCATTGAGTTTTGCTCTGATGTTTATTATTTCTTTTCTTCTGCTTACTTTGGATTTAAATTGTTCTTTTGCTACTTTCCTAAGGTGGAAGCTTGGGTTATTGATTTTAGATCTTTCTTTTTTTCTAATATTTGCGTTCAATGCTATACATTTCCCTTTGAGCACTTCCTTTGCTGAATTCAGCAAATTTTTATAATTTTTTAAAAAATTCTTTTTAGGTTTGGGGGTACATGTGAAGATTTGTTACACAGGTAAACATGTGTCACTGGAGTTTGTTATACATATTATTTCATCACCCAGATATTAAGCTCAGTACCCAATAGTTATCTTTTCTGTTCCTCTCCCGCTTCCCACCCTCCTCTCTCAAGTAGACCCCAATGTCTGCTGTATCCTTGTGTTAATATCATCTAGCTTCCACTTATAAGTGAGAACATGCAGTCTTTGGTTTTCTGTTCCTGCATTAGTTTACTAAGGATAATAGCCTCCAGCTCCATCTATGTTTTCTCAAAAGACATGATCTTGTTCTTTTCTATGAGTGCATAGTACTTCATGGGATAAATGTACCACATTTTCTTTATCCAATCTGACATTGATGGGCATTTTGGTTAATTCCATGTTTATGCTAGTGTGGATAGTGGTGCAGTGAACATTTGTGTACATGTGTCTTTACGGTAGAATGATTTGTATTCCTCTGGGAATATAAATTTACCCAGTAATGGAATTGTTGGGTTGAGTGGTAGTTCTTCTTTTAGCTCTTTGAGGAATTGCCATATTGCTTTCCACAATGGTTGAACTAATTTACCCTCCCAACAACAGTGTATAAATGTCCCCTTTTCTCTGCAACCTAGCCAGTATCTGTTATTTTTTGAGTTTTTCATGATAGCCATTCTGACTGATGTGAGATGGTATCTCACTGTGATAAACTCCATTTTAAAGATGAGCAAATTGAGGTTTAGAGAGACTGAAACATTCTCAAACTTACACAACTAGTGAGTGACAAAGCTTGGCATAAAGTTTACCTTTATTCCATTTTTATGAAGAAAACATTTTTTTTTCTATTACAGACATCTATTTGAAAACAACTAACCTTAAAGGCCTTGATGTTTAAGTTTTCTGAAATTTATGTTATACGACTTTTGCTATCCTTTGACTGTGTCTCATTGCTCTGAATATCATCTCCTTGTCAATAATTTATAGGACCTCTCATTAACAACAAATGGTAATGCTCTTTTTTTCTATGCAAATGTGATGATCTGCCTCTCTAGCTGTTCCCCCACCTGTTAAGTTACTGCCTCCCATGAACAATTTCATGTGATTTCCAAAACATTGCAACCGATATTTTATCCTTGGTTGCTTCATAAATGTAATCAACCTTGCAGCCTTTAGCATTTTGTGGAAACTGCTCTCTCTAATTTCTCAGCAATAATGAATCCATCTACCAGAGGAACAGCCTTGAGGGACTCTATTTCTTGTAGAACAGAATGAAAAATTTTGCTCATAAAGCAAAACCAGAAAATCTGGGACTTCCCTTGGTGCTATTTCATGATTTTTCACTGCTCAAATGGCTTTAAGCTCTGTGATTGTCATCCTCAGTGTCATGAGAGAAGCAAATAATTTCTCAAGTGACTGTTCAGAGATCTAGGCTTAGTCCAGGTCTGATCTTTGATGAATACTAAAAGTAGGCATGGCTTTCTCTGGAGGAGCATTTTTTTTTTTTTTTTTTTTTTTTTTGCAAAATACCAAAGCAAAACATACACAAGTTGGTGAAATTTCCTATATTTTAAAACTTTAAATTCTTTGTAAAACATATTTGAATGAAGTCTCCCTTTATTGTTTTATTTTTGCTCACTGAGCAGAAATTGTTTTCATCCAAATCATCTTTTCTGTTCTGCCAACTAAAAGTGAAATATGATTGTATACACACACACAAAGCTTCCTGAGAGAATCATTCCAGAATCTCTTAGCTTATTAGCAGTGAGGAGGAAACAGAGCAGTTGTCAGAAATGAAGTCATTCTTAGTAGCTGCCTCACACGTGAGAATTGCCTGTCTCACCATGAAAAGGCTGCTTCTTAACAAGAGTGTTTTAGTCACTGTTTTGTTTGAGGGAAGATCAAAGTTTTGGTTATTATGTGTATTAGTCCGTTTTCATGCTGCTAATAAAGACATACCCAAGACTGGGTAATTTATAAAGGAAAGAGATTTAATGGACTTACAGTTCCACATGGCTGGAGGGGCCTCACAATGATAGTGGAAGGCAAAAGAGAAGTAAAGGCACATCTTACATGGCAGCAGGCAAGAGAGCATGTGCAGGGAAATTCCCCTTTATAAAATCATCAGTTCTTGTGAGACTTATTCACTATCACAAGAATAGCATGGGAAAGACCCTCCTCCCATTGGGTCCCTCCCACAACATATGGGAATTATGGGAGCTACAGTTCAAGATGAAGTTTGGGTAGGGACACAGCCAAACCTTATCATGAAGTTTTTCAAAATGGTTCATCCCTGGAGTGTGTCCAGACTGATTTTCTACCACTTGGATAAAATCATTGGGACAGTCTATACAACTTTCTAGTGTTTTGTTGTGTCTCTGTATAATCTGAGTTTGAGTGTGTTTGAAAAGCTATCTCTGAATCCCAGAAAAGTAAAATGCCCCTGGATTATGGTAGATTTTGTAATTCGGACCAACCCTCTCACTGGTGACAAACCAGAAAGCTGGACAAAATATTATCTATTAATAAATATGTTTTAAGGCTCTAGGGGCTAACTAGGTTATGAGGAATTATTGAGTCCAGATGTAAGAAATAGAAGTACTCGAGAGAGGCGCAACTGCATTTTTGGCCGCTGTCACCCTGGGTGCACTTGCAGATTCCAGAAGAGGCGGCTGAGGCTGGAGCAGCACTTTCAACAGCCTAATGGAGTTGGGGGTTGGGGGAAAGTTGGAGTCCAGGACCTGCTTATAGTAGAAACCTAGTAAGAGCCCTATACATTCAGTTGGGAATGTAAAATGCTGCTCCTTAACTAGAAAGTGTGAACCAGAAGCAAAACTATGTTCTTAGAGTACACGTCTTTGAATTACCTGGGTGGTTCCAGAAATCAGATAGATGTTATTCTAGATTTTGAATGCCTTTAATTGCCTGAAAAAAAATAAGTAAAAACTATTCCTTAGAAGAAAATAGCATGATTTGAGTTCTCAAATTATTTCTACAAACACTTTTTCAAATGCATTTATAGACACATGACTCACAGATAGGCACATAAGACTACACATTGAGTGAACACAGAGGGAAAAGCTGACATGAGATAGGCCCCACCCAGATTTTGGAAAGTTAAAACATTTAAAAATAACTGTGCCTAGAAAATTAAAAAATTTTGTGAGAAAATTGGAAAAATGACAAAATGTATTTTAAAACAAAATAGAAACATGGAGATTGAAAATGGCAATAATCAAAATTAACATCTTAGGAGATGAGTTTAACAGTTGGTTATGAAGATAAAGAAAGAATTATTGAATTGTAAGATGTCAAAAATAAAAAGAAAAGGGTTTCTCAAAAACTGCTGGGGCCACAAATAATGGGATGAACTCAAGGAAGGTATAGCATGATTCTGCTAAGATGGATTCCATGAATCAACCATCTGTAAAAAGAATTCAGAACAAAGTTTTATTTGTAGAGCATTGTTCAGAAATTGTGGTGGATAACTGTGTTAGGATCCAGTTACAGATAACACAAAAAGCCTACCTGACTTAAATAGAAAGGGATTAAATACGCAGAAATTTAGGGGCTTACAAAATCATTGGAAAGACTAAGCAAACAGGCTACAGGCTGGGCTTCCAAACTGTGTCATAGAGCTGGTTTACCAAAAGAGTTCATCTTTTGTAATGGTTAGGAAGCCACCACCATAGCTGGTGGCTCCAAGACTACAGTGCCTTAGCCACGACCCTTACCAGCAAATTAGGTTCCTGAGCTCTATTTCTTGCTACACATGAAGCTAGTATGATCTGTAAGGATCTCACAAGTGTGTCCATGAATGCTCTTGCTAGAACAAATAGTGTAAGCAGCTAGATTTTGCATAAGTCTGTCGCAGAGGCTGCCCAGCGTGAACCTGAGTTGGAGGGAGCCTTGGATGAGTAGTTTCTAGCTTCTCAGCCTCTAGCATCTGTAAGGCATACTACAAAGGGAGGAAATAAAGAGGCATGAGTCCATCTGCTACATCTACCACATCTGTTGTTTGTGTTTCCCTGGCACCACATCATCCTGTTTCTTATGGAAACAGAACTTTTTTTTTTCCTGTAAGGGAATAATGCAATCAATGGTACACACTGACTCAGATCTACCAGTTGGACTAATCTGTCCCCTAGACACTGTAATTGGTTTATAGATGTGCCCTTGATCCATTGTGGCTCTGTAAGACTCGTCCCCAAGGCTTCTCTGCCAAAGCTATGAAAAGAGACTTGTTCTTACTACCAAGAATCCTAAACATGCAGGATATGAATGTGGGCTGCTGCTGGTGGTTTCCCACCATGAATCGAGGGCATATTTAAAAGTGAAATGGAATAGATTCCAGAAGAGAAAAGAAGTGGGAGCAGGGAGTGTTCCTTTGATTTTGCTTGAACCCCTGGGTCAAACTGTGCCTAAGCCTGTTTCCCTTTTGATTCATCAGTTATATGATCCTGTAGATTCTCTTTTGCTTTTTCTAGTCTGAGTTGGGTTTCTGTCACTTGCAATATAGAGTTCTGATTAGGAATTGCGTGAACTAATGTATTTTGATATGCACCATCTTTATGTATAGCTGGAAAACATCTCTCTTTGTAAAAATGACGTAAAGATTGTGGCATCTTATTTCCCATAGAAATCCGCATTGTACTGGTCAGAGGTCTGTGGGAGGGATTCTGAGAGACTCCCTTCAGGCCTATCCTGGACTTCCCTGTGGGTGGAAGTCTGAACAATCTAGCTCTTTGTGGTAGTAAAGTATTTGTCAAGTGAGGTTGTGCCATTTAAAACTGGGGTAACTGGACCAGCAATAAGCCTTACATCATATCTTGTACTTTTCTCAGGAGTCTTCTCAAGAATTCAGCTATTTTGGTATAAGGTTTGTTTCTGCATTCGTTCACTTATTCATTTAACATTTTGGTATCTCTGCTTTGTAGCTTAGGGCAATTAGTTTTCAAAGAAGTGGCTATACAACTCCACTGTTTACAAACTTTTAGCCGCTCCATACTGCCTGGTGAAAAAGGCCCAAGTCTAGATCCTTCTGGATCTAAGTCTAACCTGCCTTTGCAGTGACAGCTCAGCCTGCTTCTTTCCAGAGGATCTTTGTGGCAGGCACTGTGATATTCACCCTATATGGCAGTTTCCCTGTGATATTCACCTCTATATGGCAGTTTCTCTGTGATATTCACCTCTATGTGGCAGGCGCTGTGATATGCATATCTATGTGGCAGGTGGTGTGATATGCATCTCTATATGGGAGGGGCTGTGATAGTCACCTCTATGTGTCAGGCACTCCATGATATTCACCTCTATGTGGCAGGGGCTGTGATATTCATCTCTATGTGGCAGGGGCTGTGATATTCACCTCTATGTGGCAGGCAGTGTGATATGCACCTCTATGTGGCGGGTGGTATGATATGCACCTCTATGTGGCAGGCAGTGTGATATGCACCTCTATGTGGCAGGCGCTCTGTGATATTCACCTCTATGGCAGGGGCTATGATAGTCACCTCTATGTGTCAGGTGCTGTGATATTCACCTCTATGTGGCAGGCACTGTGATATTCACCTCTGTGTGGCAGGCACTATGATATGCATATCTATGTGACAGGCCCTGTGATATTTACCTCTATGTGTCAGGCACTGTGATATGCACCTCTATGTGGCAGGCACTGTGATATTCACCTCTATGTGGCAGGGGCTGTTATATTTACCTTTATATGGCGGGTTCTGTGATATTCACCTCTATATGGCAGGCACTGTGATATTCACCTCTATATGGTAGGTGCTGTGATATTCACCTCTATGTGGCAGGTGTGGTGATATTCACCTCTATGTGACAGTTGCTGTGATATGCATCTCTATGTGGCAGGCACTGTGATATTCACCTCTGTGCAGCAGGTGCTCTGTAATACTCACCTCTATGTGGCAGGGGCTATTATATTCACCTCTATGTGGTAGGCACTGTGAAATTCACCTCTGTATGGCAGGTGCTCTGTGATATTCACTCTGTGTGGCAGGTGCTGTGTGATATTCACCTCTATGTGGCAGGTGCTCTGTGATATGCACCTCTATGTGGCAGGCACTGTGATATTTACCTCTATGTGGCAGGTGCTCTGTGATATTCACCTCTATGTGGCAGGTGCTCTGTGATATTCACCTCTATGTGGCAGGTGCTCTGTGATATTCACCTCTATGTGGCAGGTGCTGTGATATTCACCTCTATGTGGCAGGCACTCTGATATTCATCTCTATGTGGCAGGTGTCTGTGATAGTCACCTGTCTCCTAAGCAGCCATGATTCCCACTCACACTCCCAGTCCTTTGCTTACATGACTCTCTTGGGTTTGGATGTACTTCTTTGCCTATTCATTTTCCATAATTTGGATCAGGTGGCACTTATTTCAGGCCCTGATCTTTACATTAAAATCAACCTTTCCTTTGCACTCCCAATGTATTTTTTTCATGTCATTCTTGTTAGATTTATCACATCCCAATGATGTTATTTTATTCCTTTATTACCCTGCAAACTACTAAAAAGTAAATGTAGTATGTCATTCACCCTTTTATTTTCAGCACTCAAAACAAATTAACTAGGTTAATTTCTCATTCCTCAATTATACACTTTTATAGTATCACATATTTCTTTATAATATTTGTCAAGATTGGAATTTTATAGTTGGTTTTGTGAGTTTTGGATTCATTTGTGTCTTTGTTACTAAATCAAAAGCCTGAAAAGGGTAGGGTCAGGACTAACTTTGCTTGAGAATATATTCCTCCTGCCTAGTGTAGTCCCTGACACACAGTAGGTGCTAAACACTTTTATTGAATAGATGAGTGAAATCTTTGTTGAATAAATGAATGGACGATAGATAATAGACTGTGTTAATCTCCTTCAGGAATACTGGTAATTAAAAAAGAGAAGTCTAGAAGAGCTTTCTTCTAATGGAAAGAGCCAGTAATGTCACTATTAGTGGAATTTCAGGCACCATAAGACCCTGGGTGATTTAAAAACAATGTTTAAATTTCTATCTTACAGAAAAGTTGAAGAAAGTGTACAAATTATTTTCCCCCTATAAGTTGCAAACAGTGCCCAGTCGTCCTCCTATACTTGAGTTTATCTGATCTACAGGAGAATTTTGCCCTATATAATTACAATACAACCATCAGTATCAGGAAATTGACATTAATAAATGACTACCATCTATTCCACAGGCCCCATTCACATTTCATCAATTGTTCCAATAATGTCTTTTTTTTTCCAGTCATCAGGCTACAAGTTTATTTATTTATTTTTCTTTTCTTTTTAATTGTAGATTCAGGGGCACATGTACACTTTTATTGCATGGATATATTGCATGATGCTGAGATTTCAGCTTCTAAAGATCCTGTTGCTCAAGTAGAGAACACGGTACTAATAGGTAGTTTTTTAAGCCTTGCCATCCTCTCTTCCTCCTCACTTTTGGAATCCTCAGGGGTTATTATTCTCATCTTTGTTTTTGTGTGCACCCAATGTTTAGTTCCCAGTTATAAGTGAAAACCTGTGGTATTTAATTTGGTTTTCTGTTTCTGCATTAATTCACTTAGGATAATAGCCTTCAGCTGCATCCATTTTGCTGCAAAGGACAAGACTGTGATCTTTTTTTGGTTATGTAATATTCCATGCTATATATGTACCACATTTTTTTTTCTAGTCCATCATTGATAAGCACCTGGATTGATTCCATGTTTTGGCTATTTCGAGTAGTGCTGCAATAAACATATAAATACATTCATGTGTCTTTTTGGTAGAATGAATTTTTTTCTTTGGGTGTATACTCAGTAATGGGATTGCTAGGTCCAATGGTAATACTATTTTTAGTTCTTTGAGAAATCTCCAAGCTGCTTTCCACAGGGGCTGAACTAATTTGCATTCCCACCAACAGCGTGTAAAGTGTTCCATTTTCTCTACAACCTTGCCAACATCTATTTTTGACTTTTTAAAAATAGCCATTCAGACTGGTGTGAGATGGTATCTCATTGTGGTTTTGATTTGCATCTTTCTGGTGATTAGTGGTGCTAAAGGATTTTCTTTTGTGTGTTTGTTGGCTGCTTATATGTCTTTTGAGAAGTGTCTTTTATGTCTTTTGTCCACTTTTTTATGGAGTTTTTTTCTTGTTTATTTGTCTATGCCTTACAGATTATAGATATTAGTCCTTTGTTGGATGCATAATTTGCAAATATTTTCTCCCATTCTGTAGTTTGTTCACTCTGTTGATTGTTTCTTTGCCCTAAAAACTCCTTAATTGGGTCCCAGTTATCAATTTTTATGTTGGTTGCATTTGCTTTTCAGGACTTAGACATAAATTATTTGCCTAGGCCAATGTCTACAAGGGTATTTCCTAGGTTTTCTTCTAGGATTTGCACAGTTTGAGGTCTTATATTTAAGTCTTTAATCCATCCTGAGTTAATTTTTGTATATAGTGAGAGATAGGGGTCCAGTTTCATTCTCCTGCATATAGTTGGCTAGTTTTCAAGCATTGATTGTTGAATAAAGTATGCTTTCTCATGTTGACAAAAATAAACAATGCAGAAAGGTTATCCTATTCAAGAAGTAGGGTATCATTTATTTCAATGGTCTCTATTCTGTTCCTTTGGTCTATGTATCTATTTTTGTACCAGTACCATGATGTTTTGTTTACTATAGCCTTTTGGTATATTTTGAAGCTGGTTAATATCACACCTCTGGCTTTTTTCTTTTGCCTAGGATTTCTTTGGCTCTTCAGGCTCTTTCATGATTCCATATGAATTTTAGAATAGTTTTGTGATTTCTTTTAGCATCGTTTGTAGTTCTTCTTGTAGAGATCTTTCACCTCCTTAATTAGATGTATTCCTAGGTGTTTTATTTTTTGTGTGGCTCCAGTAATGTCTTTATAGCAAAAGAATTATCCAATAAAGAACATTATTGAAAAAATTGATGAAACTTGATCTAATCTTAGATCATCTGGTACCTTAGTTGTCATGTCTCTCTTACATCTTCTTTATTCTGGAAAAGTTTCTCAGTCTTTCATTGGCTTTCATAAGCTCAAGATATTTTTTAATGTTATGCTTCATTTACTTTCTGTAGTTTCCCTTTATTTGTGTTTGCCTGATGCTTTCTTATGATTAGATTCAGTTTATGCCTTGTTGGCAGGGCTATCACAGAAAGCAGTGCTGTGTTCTTCTCATTGCTTTCTATTATAAGGGAAGTTTACTTTGGTCGGTGGATTCAGTTGGCGTCTTCTAGGTTTCTTCACTGTAAAGTTTTTCTTTCTCTTCCCTTTAAAATTAAGTATTTTTTTAAGGAAACAGACTTGAGGTTATATAAATATTTCACTTCTCACCAAACTTGCAGTGAAGGAGATATTTTTGGCCAAAGAATCCTTTCTGGCATTCCTCAGATGCAGTTTTACCCTTAGACCTAGACAAAAGGGACTCTTTGCTGTTGGTGAGCCCTTAATTTAAAGTGACTTTTTTTTCATTACATTTTCTTTCTTTTTTTTTTTTTTTTGAATCATTATACTTTAAGTTCAGGGGTACATGTGCAGAATGTGCAGGTTTGTTACATGTGCCATGGTGGTTTGCTACATCCATCACCCCGTCATCTACATTAGGTATTTCTTCTAATGCTAACCCTCCCCTATTCCTCCACCCGCTGCTATCCTTCCTCTAATCCCCCATCCCCTGACAGGCCCCAGTGTGTGATGTTCCCCTCCCTGTGTCCATGTGTTCTCAGTGTTCAACGCCCACTTATGAGTGAGAATGTGTGGTGTTTGGTTTTCTATTCTTGTGTCAGTTTGCTGAGAATGATGGTTTCCAGTTTTATCCATGTCCCTGCAAAGGACATGAATGCATCTTTTTTTATGGCTGCATAGTATTCCATGGTGTATATGTGCCATATTTTCTTTATCTAGTCTATGATTGATTGGCATTTGGGTTGGTTCCAAGTCTTTGCTATTATGAACAGAGAAGACAAAAACAAATAGAAAAACATTCCATGCTCATGGTTAGGAAGAATCAATATCATGAAAATGGCTATACTGCCCAAAGTAATCTATAGATTCAGTGCTATCCCCATCAAGCTACCATTGACTTTCTTCACAGAATTGGAAAGAACCACCTTAAATTTCATATGGAACCAAAAAAGAGCCTACATAGCCAAGACATTCTAAGCAAAAAAAAAAAAAAAAAATAAAAAAATAAATAAAGAAAGAATAAACGAAGCGGGAGACATAATTTTACCTACTTCAAAGTATACTACAAGGCTACAGTAACCAAAGTAGCATGGTACTGGTACCAAAACAGATATATAGACCAATGGAACAGAACAAAGGCCTCAGAAATAATGTCACACACCTACAACCATCTGATCTTTTACAAACCTGAGAAAAACAAGCAATGGGGAAAGGATCCCCTATAAACAAGCAATGGGGAAAGGATTTCCTATTTAGTAAATGGTGTTAGGAAAACTGGCCAGCCATATGCAGAAAGCTGAAACTGGATCCCTTCCTTACACCTTATACAAAAATTAACTCAAGATGGATTAAAGATTTAAATGTAAGACCTAAAACCATAAAAACTCTAGAAGAAAACCTAGGCAATAACATTTAGGACATAGGCATGGGCAAAGACTTCATGACTAAAACACCAAAAGCAATGGCAACAAAAGCCAAAATAGACAAATGGGATCTAATTAAACTAAAGAGCTTCTGCACAGCAAAAGAAACTGTCATCATAATGAACAGGCAACCTACAGAATGAAAGAAAACGTTTGCAGTCTACCCATCTGGCCAATACCCAGAATCTACAAATAAGTTAAACAAATTTACAGGAAAACAAACAAAAAAACAACCCCATCAACAAGTGGGTGAAGGATATGAATAGATACTTCTCAAAAGGAGACATTTATGCAGCCAACAAACGTGAAAAAAAGGCTCATCATCATTGGTCATTAGAAAAATGCAAATTAAAACCATATTGTGATGCCATCTTATGCCAGTTAGAATGGTGATCATTAAAAAGTCAGGAGACAACAGATGTTTAAGAGGATATAGAGAAATAGGAACACTTTTACATTGTTGGTGAGTGTATAAATTATTTCAACCATTGTTGAAGACAGTGTGGTGATTCTTCAAGGTTCTAGAACTAGAAATGCCATTTGACCCAGCAATCCCATTACTGGGTATATACTAAAAGAATTATAAATCATTCTATATAAAGATATATGCGTACATATGTTTTTGCAGCACTGTTCTCAATAGCAAAGACTTGGAACCAACCCAAATGCCAATCAATCATAGACTAGATAAAGAAAATATGGCACATATACACCATGGAATACTATGCAGCTGTAAAAAAGGAGTTCATGTCCTTTGCAGGGACACGGATGAAGCTGGAAACCATCATTCTCAGCAAACTGACACAAGAATAGAAAACCAAACACCACACGTTCTCACTCATAAGTGGGCATTGAACACTGAGAACACATGGACACAGGGAGGGGACCATCACACACTGGGGACTGTCAGGGGTTGGGGAGTTAGGGGAGGGATAGCAGGCAGTGGAGGCATAGGGGAGGGATAGCATTAGAAGAAATACCTAATGTAGATGACAGGGTGATGGGTGTAGCCAATTACCATGGTACATGTATACCTATGTAACAAACCTGCACATTCTGCACATGTACCCCAGCACTTAGAGTACAATTAAAAAAAAAGGCAAAAAAATTTGGATACTCCATTAATTATTGTAAATTTTGTCTTTTAATTTTAGTAGATAATTTAAAACATTTTAGAAGACAGATAAAAAGTGAAGGCAATAATTTAAGTAATATTAAATAGTTTATTAAATAATGCATAATAGGCATAAAATGATAAAACACTAATAATTTAAATCTTTTACCTTGTTACATTTACTTTAATATAACTTTTGAATAAAAATATTCCCATATTTTATGTATTGTGAATATAATTTACATTTTATTTTGAATCCTTTAGATTATTATTGTGAATAGAACACATATTATGTGAAAATCTTGATTGTAATATTAATAAAATTAATATAAAAGTGATTCTGTGGAAATAATGACAAGAAAAGTAAAGCTTATGGGATAGATACATAACAACTTATGGCTATATATGGCTTTATTTTATTACTCATTCAAATGCTGCTGGCCCATTTACAGAATACCCAGAGGTGTACAATAATATTTTCATTCAGTCATCTTTAACATATTATTAATTTTTGGTCACATAAAAACCATGGTTTTGCATATTTTCTATTTTGTCTTTGTGGAAAAAATAGCCATCAAGGTAGGGAGAGAGAACACCTTTTACTTAACTGTTTTTAAGCCTGATTTATAAGGTGGTCATAGAGTTTATGCATTTCTATTTGAATTCTTGCCCCAGGTTCTGCAAATGTTATGGGTGGGCTTTCTCAGACTCCTTACCCACACCACCACTTATGTAACTACCTAGATTTATGATGATCCTGAACTCTAGGGACAACTCACATTATTTTCAAATTTTGTGCATCAGATAATATTGGATATTTTCATCTGTAGAGTAGCCATTGGCATCTACTTCATCATCAGATAGCTTTGTAGACTATCAGGGGACTTCTGTGCACATTGCAAGTTCTTTTGGGGAAGGTCTGATGGTGATGGACAGTTGAAGCTGAGCTTTAACTAACAAGAAGGTTAATAAACTTCAAAAGTGAGTCCAGTGTTTTAGGGCGGGCTAGTATATCCTTTAATGGTCTCTCCAGTGGTTGGCATAGATCTGCAGGACAGTTGATATGGTTTGGATGTTTGTCCCTGACCAAATCTCATGTTGAATTGTAATTCTCAATGCTGGAGGTGGAACCTGGTGGAAGATGTTTGAGTCATGGGAGCGGAGCCCTCATGACTTGGTGCTATCTTTGAGACAGTGAGTGAGTTCACATGAAATCTGGTCATTTAAAACTGTGTGGCACCTCCCCACCGCTCTCCTGCCATTACTTTTGCTTTTACTCTGTGATGTTTCTGCTCCCTCTTTGCCCTCCTTCATGATTATAATTCTCCTGAGGTCACCCCAGATGCAGATGCTGCTATGCTTCCTGTACAGCCTGCAGAACCATGAGCCAATTAAAATACCTGAGACTGGTTAAGGTGTGGTGGCTCACACCTGAAATCCCAGCACTTTGGGAGGCCGAGGTGGGTGGATCACTTGAGGCCAGGAATTCAAGACCAGCCTGGCCAATATGGCAAAATGCCATCTCTACAAAAAAAACCAAAAATACACACACACACACACAAATTAGCCATGCATGTTGGTGCATGCCTGTGGTCCCAGCTTCTCAGAAGGCTGAGGCACAAGAATCGCTCGAACCCAGGAGGTGGAGGTTGCAGTGAGCCCATATCACACCACTACACTCCAGCCTGGATGACAGAGTGAGACTCCATCTCCAAAAACAAAACAAAACTCTGAGACTGGGCAATTTATATAAATTTGTAATTTTATATAATTATCCAGTCTCATGGTATTTTTTTTTATAACAATGCAAAAACACAGCCTAATACAACAGAGTTGCATTTGTGCTCCACCTCCTCCTCTGAGGCCCTGTGGGACTGCAATTTGAGCAGTACGGCAGGAAGTTTCAATGCTCTCTCCCTTCTAGTAAGGAGCTAGCAGATGCTGAAAATTGTCTCCACTGTACCCTTGTCCCCACTTGTACTTTGATGGTATGTGAGGTTTTTGTCTTATCACAAAAGCAATACACGTTTATAGGAGGGAAAAAAAGATAATCAAAGAGAAGAAAATAAAAACACGAACAATTCCACCAGACAGAGACAGCCTCTGATAACATATCGGTTTGCATCTTTAGAATTACTTGGAGAGATTTTAAGGAATAGAATGCCTGTTGCCCATTCCCAGAGATTCTGATTCAAACGGTCTGGCCTGGGCAGGAATAGTTTTTTACATCTAATGTGTAGCCATAGGTGAAAAACCACAGGTCTAGATGTTTAGTGTATAAAATATGCATTTTTTACCAAAATGGGCATTCTATAACACAGTTTTATTACCTGATTTTTATCATTTAAGTTTATTATAAACATCTTTCTATAGAAGGATGAGAGAGCAAACCCATCTTGTTTAATGGCCTTACAGTATAATTTAATTTGTTTACTGTGAGCTGGGGAAGGAGGTGGGGTAGGGAGGGTGTGAGCAAAAAAGGACTGAAATATCCAGATTGGCATCAGACTGGCTCACAGATGCAAAGAAAACTAAAACAAGCTCAGATTGGGTTATGACAGACAACACAAAGACTGGAATTGTTTGCTATAAAGCTATGGTTGTCAGTGGGAGAGTCTCCAAATAATTGCTTATTAGTCATAGATATACCTGGAAGTTTATTCTGTTACTTATTTCTCATTCATTCATTCAACACATACTGAGCACCACTTAGGGCCTAACAGTGGGAATACAAAGATGGATAAGATTTTGTCCTTTACCTTAAGGAATTTATAGTCTAAGAGAAAGCAGAGACAGATATACAAATAACTACATGTGTATTTATTGAGCACTTACTCTATTCCAATCACTCCTCAAATCACTTTCAGTGAATTTCCTCAATTTTTACCATCACCTAATTAAATCAGTGGTATCATTATTATCCTCTCATGCAGATGAGGAGACTGAGGCACAGAGAGGTTACTTTTCCATGGTTACATAGCCAGTAAGTGGTAGAACTAGAAATCAAGACAAGGCAGTCTGGCTCCAGAGTCCAAGCTCCTAATTTCTATTTTCTGCTGTATCAAAGAGCACATCAAACAGTAGATTCCAGGACAGGATTCATAAAGGAAGAAGTGGTAAGCTCTAATGTGGAAAGCGAGTAGAAAAGAGGAGTTTCAGAAAAGACACTAGAACTCAAAAAATTATTTAATTTTAAGAGAAAGTCCACTAAGAACTTGTGGATGCCTGGCATACATACCCATAGTTCTGTAACTCTGGCTTGTCCGAAGTATTTTATTTCTTCTCTATTTGTCCTATTACTGCCTACTGTGTCCCAATGTTCCACGGGAGCTGCAAGAGGACCAACTAAGGTAGTCTGGTAGCCCTTTGAGTGTGGGCGGGCTGACAGATGTGTCAGTTTCCGGTGGGACAATGGAGCCACTGGGCTGAGGAGAAGGATGACACACTTGCATTGGGAGGAAGGCCAACTCTGTGGCCTTCATCCAGGAGCAGATAAAGGTGCACCACTGTATTAGTCTGTTCTCATGCTGCTAATAAAGACATACCTGAGACTGGGTAATTTATAAAGGAAAAGAGGTTTAATGGATTCACAGTTCCACTGGCTGGGAAGCCTCACAATCATGGCAGAAGGTGAAGGAAGAGCAAAGGCACATCCTACATGGTGGCAGGAGGAGAGAATGAGTGCCAGCAGGGGAAATGGGAGATGCTTATAAAACCATCACACCTTGTGAGACTCACTCATTATCATGAGAACAGCATAGGGAACACCACCCCCATGATTTAATTACCTCCACTTCGTCCCTGCCATGACACATGGGGATTATGGGAAGTACAATTCAAGATGAGATTTGGGTGGAGACACAGCCAAACCATATCTACTACCAAGGAAGAAAGGTAGCATCATTCAAAGACCCTCCTCATAAGGGGAAGCCACTGAACCAAGTGCAGAGAAGATAAGACTTGGGAGAAAATTTAACTTATTGCTAGATCTGAGGCAAGGAGCTCTCATCAGTGGATCTATCTGGAGAGATATCTCAGAATGCCTACTGCTAAAATTCACATTGCTGTAGCTTCCCTGGCTAGCTAGAAGAGGGTGCTGCTTAGAAAAATTCACTGTACCCATCAAGCAGAAATAAGCACAGAAATAGATCTTCCCAAAAGGAGAAGAAAATCCCATTAGAAAACAGACCACCCCTGGAGAGTGTTAAAAAAAATTCTTACATTCATTGATAATCTTCTCTGACAGAGTGGATCCTGGCCTTGGTTATACGAGCATCTTGATGGGTTTGTTTATACCAGAACTGTAGAGATGTGAATTACTGTTAAGACGTTTTAGGCTAAAAAATGCCCCAAATGACCTTAAGGATTAAGTAAAGTATTATCTCACGAGAGAAAGGTTAGAGGTAGAAAGACTTCAGAGTTTGTTGATTCAGAACTCAAGGAATGTGGTTGTGTTAATCAGGTTGAGTAATGATATGTGTTATAACAATAAACTAGTACTGAGATCTCAGTGGCTTAACACACAAAAAACTACTTCTCATTCACGTAATCATTTAATGGAAATAGAGGCTTGTACTACATTCAAAAACTTTGGCTGCTTCTATGTGATCGCTCCGTCATCTTCAATGCGGCGTCACAATCATCTTACCATGATCCAGCCTGCAGGTAGAGAAAGAGCAAGAATGGGGAAGATGAAGCAGGCCATTTTAAAGGCCAGGCCTAGAAGCTGTAAATGTTACTTTCATACACAATCCATTGGTCAGGACTCAATTTTGTGGAACTGCCTGATTTCAGGGGGTACTGTTAACTGTTGTTTACTCTGTACTCAGGAGAAAAATAAAATGGGTTTGGTGAATTTGTTGTCTCTATCCCATGAGCTCTTTCTCCCTTTGTGCTCTGTCGTTTTCAAAGTCACTCCTTCTCTTCTAATAGCAAGATGGCTGCAGCAGTTCCAGGTGTCCTGCCCAACTACCACTGAGAAAAGAAAAGGAACAATTTCTTATTTGTCTGTCTCCCATGAATGAGAAAACTTTTCCTAGAAGCCTCCAGCAAATCTTTCCTTATGTTCCACTGGCCAGATTTGGATCATGTGCCCCTTTCTGGTAAATCCCTAGAAGGGAAATGAGATTGCTGTTTGACAAGTCAAACCTGTCCCTGGGGCAGGTGAGGGGCAATGTTCTCTTAAGCACACAGTTGCTTGTATATGTGAATCTCTAAAAAATTTCAGGGTTCTGTTAGGATGCTAGAGGGAAACGTTGTCAGGTATCCATGCAGCAGAGTCTGGTATAATTATTCTCTGTACTCAGGAGGAACTAAGTTGGCTTCTCTGGGCACTGAGTGATGGGGGCTGTGAGGAGGACAGGTGATGTGGCAAGAGATCTGAGGTGATTGCTCTCTCAGTTCCATGTCCTTCAATACATTCTTCCTCTCTCTCATGCTGCTTTTAAAAATTATTATTATTATACTTTAGGTTCTGGGGTACATGTGCAGATCATGCAGGATTGTTACATAGGTATGCACATGCCATGGTGGTTTGCTGCATCCATCCCCCAGTCATCTACATTAGGTATTTCTCCTAATGTTATTCCTCCCCAATCCCCTAACCTCCTGCTTTCCCTCCCCTAGCTCTCCCACCCCCTAACAGGCCCCAGTGTATGATGTTCCCCTCCCTGTGTCCATGTGTTCTCAGTGTTCAGCGCCCACCTGTGAGTGAGAACGTGTGGTGTTTGGTTTTCTATTCTTGTGTCAGTTTGCTGAGAATGATGGTTTCCAGCTTCATCCATATCCCTGCCAAGGACATGAACTCATCCTTTTTTCTGGTTGCATAGTATTCCATGGTGTGTATGTGCCACATTTTCTTTATCCAGTCTATGATTGATGAGTATTTGGGTTGGTTCCAAAACTTTGCTATTGTAAACAGTGCCACAATGAACATATGTGTGCATGTGTCTTTATAATAGAATGATTTATAATTATTTGGGTATGTATCTAGTAATGGGATTGCTGGGTCAAATGGTGTTTCTATTTCTAGATCCTTAAGGAATCACCACACTGTCTTCCACAATGGTTGAACTAATTTACACTGCCACCAACAGTGTAAAAAGCGTTCCTATTTCTCCACATCCTCTCCAGCATCTGTTGTCTCCAGATTTTTTAATGATCATCATTCAGACTGCTTTTACACAAACTGGCAAGGGGCTGAATTTCTTATTTAGGTTGACAAGGAGGGAAAAGTAACAAATGTAGGAGTTAGGGATAGAGGAGATCTAGGGAAGTGGCAGAAGCCATTGGGAGGGCACTGCAGTTGGGTTTGAGCCAAGTTAATCTACATCTCAAGTTGCAGACAGGGTCTCAGCAACCACCTGGGTAACAAGATGGCAGCCACAGACTGTGTGGATTTTAACCTAGCATTATTCTTCCAGAAACTGTAAGTAACACCGGGAACAAAACTTTGGAGCTGGGTGAAATTCTTTGGTTAGATTAATTAATGTACCATTTGCTAACCACAAAAGACATACTGATTTTGACTTCTTCCCTCTGCTATGACAAAAGAAGACATGGAAGTGAAGAAATACAAGACCGTCTGGAAGAGTGAGGATCCTAGATGAATGGATGGGAGCTTGGCTAGGTGGAGTGTGATTTACTTCCTAGGAAGTGATGCAAAGATTTCTCAGTCAAGATGCTTATAAAACCATCACATCTTGTGAGACTCACTCATTATCGTGAGAACAGCATAAGGAATTTTCCGTGATGAAAATTCTCCACAGTCATCCTGTGAAAAGGTGACAATCTGAAGGTCTACCCAATGAATGTCCCAAAGGCTTTGAATGCTGTGCCTATGGGTGACCAGAGTTCATTTTCTGGGAAGTGACACAGAGGTTCAGAGCATTGTCTCAAGTTTCATTCTCTTTCCTAGCTGCTTGATCTAGAGTAGCTGACTTAACTTCTTTAGACTCAGTTTCCCCATTGGTAATATACATAAGCGTTGTTATGCAGTTTGTAAGAGATATTTAATGTAAAAGTGATTGGTAAAGTCCCTGGATGGCAGAAAATGCCTAATAAATTCTAGCTGTTCTTTCTTCTGAAACTTTAGTCTGTAACACAGCAGCTATGGTGGCAGAAACTGGATGTACTTTGTGGATGACATAAAGGTGAATAAAAGTGCATGCATGGGACTTTGGAAGAAGGTATTCTCAAATGACTTTTTAAGAGACATTATATTCTCACCTCTCTGGTAGGGTTGAAGAGAAAATAGAGGGTACCATACTCTTAGGAGGAAGAGCCCTGCTTTGAGCTTGACATCTGTTGGTGCATTTGGCAAAACATACTTTAAACAACTAAGAATTTTATTTGATGTAAAACTTCTATCTGTATCTAGATGGAAATACTGATCTTGCCTTGATTCATTTTAGCTGCCATCTTATCTTATCATCTTATCTGTCTATCTCATCCATCCATCTAGTTATGTCCATAGGGTGTAAATGATAAAGAACTTTCTGCCCTCAAGTTGCTCCTAAGCTGGGAGGGAGACATTCCAAAAGACAGATCAGGAGGACCATAGTATTCATGGGATGCTTTAATGTAACACAGAGGGTATCCACTGTAGATTGGCAGTGAACCAAGAAGGCTTCTGAAGTGTTAATATGAAGAATAAAGGTAAAGTGTATAGACAAGAGGTGGAGAAGGATGCTGGTAAGGACATTGGCAGTAGAATCCCTAGTCTATGCAGAGGCCTGGAAACAGGCAGGTAAAAGATGCCCTAGGAACACACTGAGTAGTTAATCATGGATAAAGCCAGAGCAATGGATCGTAAATGCTATTGAGCATAGAAGTCACCAAGAGAGCTTTTAAAAATGCAGATACACACACAAAATATATTTGAGAAAAATACAGATACCATAACCCACCACAGAGATTCTGACCCAGTAGATCTGGGATGAGATCTAGAAAACCAGCATTTGACACAAAAGGCCCTAGGTAATTCTCTTACAGTCCACTAAGAAACAATTATGTGATGTTGCAGGGATAGTTTTATATGTGTTATCTCTGAAGCGAAAGCTGTGGTCCCTTGCTATTCAAAGTATGGTCCTTGAAGTAGTAGACTTCACATCCCCTGGAAACTTGTTAGAAAGACAGAATCCCAGGGCCCACTCTAGACCTTCTGAATCAGAATCTGCATTTTAAGAAGACTCCCGGGTGATTTGATGCACATTAAAGTTTGAAAAGCACTTTATCAGGCAGGGATACCACCTTAAATCATCTTATCAATTATAGTGAGATACTTTATATATAACAGGTGATGGCAAGTCAGTGAAAAGCTGTAGTTGAGGGAGTGGTATGGTTCAGTTTGCTCTTTAAGTTAAAGATATTATTTACATTTTATTTTTGAGGAGTCTGTATTCTCCTTGACTTTTCCCTTCTCTCTGTTCCAAGAAGGAATCATGCCCTTGATATTGCTTAACTAAGCTTTTTTTTTTCATTTTTGTTTTCCGAGATTGACAGCCAAAGTTACCTAAACAAAATACTGTTCCTGCCTCTCCAAAAAGCCTAAGTTTGTAGAAGAGATGGGACAAAGGGTCTAAGCATGTAGAGCACAGAGAGGGTGTTTAAGGCCAAGAATGGAAAGTAAGGATGTGTTTCTAGGAACTGAACGGTGCCTAAAGATGGTGAGGCTCTGCTGGAACCGAGGTTAGCAGATCCATCTAAGGTTTATTTTTTTCCCCAGATTGGAGAAGGGTAATGCCTACTCAAGGCACCCAGAGATGGGATCATAAACTCAGGACTAGCCCAAGATTCTCAAGTCACCAGCATGGCACAGCCACTGGGGAACCTCTCCTTGGAAACAGTGTGCCATAGATGCCTTAGCTGGTAGACAAAGTGTCCCCTCCGACAATCTTGCTTGGGGTTGGGTAAGACCCTGGGATGTTGGTGCATCCCTGGGAGGCCAGCAATGGCAGTAAACACTGAGAGTTTTTTGAGCCCGTGGCCAGCTGGTCACTGGGGATCAGGCAATTTAATTTAAATAAAAAAACAGCATTTCTTGCTCATCTGAGATTAGGAACTAGATTCATCTTGGAACATTTAGAAGGTTCACCTTGATGCTTTTGCAAATTTCAGGAGGGGTTAAAAAATTATAGTGATGTAAACACAGTTGTCTTTGTCTGGGCTGCCTTCTGTATTTCTTCACCCGCTCAGCAATGCAGAAGTGTAGAGAATCAATCAGAGCTCCTTCACTCACTTTGGGATACCCAAGGAGGACAATGCATGTGTCAGCACTGCTGTCACAGTCACATCATTCATCTGCCCCCTTTTCTCAGCTGAAAGGCTGAATGCAAAATTTCTCTTAACAAGATCTACTTTTTCATTTTGCCATTTTATAATTCTAAACTACAGAGTTGTACTAATTTCAAACTTCCAACAGTTTTAAGTCCTTTCTGTTTTTCATCAAGAAGTGCTTTACCCTTGGTGGACGGAATATCAAATGCTTCTTTGCACATCTGAATTTGATAATTGTCTTTAAGTATTTCTAATATCTTACACTGAATGATTACTGTGTCTATTTAGTACTTTAAGGATAACTAGTAATTATTTGCTTATTTGGGCCTGGGTGTATGGATGATATCACATATATGTTCTACCAGCATATATACATACTAAAATGTCATCTTTTCAGTGAAGCCCCCCCATTCTTTCCTAGAGCAAATATCTTCATGTTTTTCTGAATTTTCATATCTGTCTAGCTATACCAATAGTTCTCAAACTTGACCACACATCAGAATTACCTGAAGGTACTTTTAAAACACACAAAAACATAGGGACTTGCCCTAGACAGATGGAATCAGGATTTCTAGGGGAGGAAGAGAGGCATCTGCATATATATATCTTAAAACTCTCGAATGATTCTGATGCACACTGAAGGCTGAGATTCACTGGTCTTCACCTTTCTGATGATACTGATGCTTTTCTACCTGGTGATACAATTAATAGTGGATATGACTCTTCTGCTTTTCTGGATTTAAACTCTGAATCTCATTAGTCTCTGTCATTTCTCCTATCCCTAATACATGTACACTGACTATCTCAGTGCTATATACATAATAGGTAATGATTTATTGGGTGAATATGATTATCACACTACATCTAATAGTAATAGCTACTGTTGCAAAAGAAAAATATCTATAATATATGATAAAGGGAAAGGTATGATTTTAACATCCAAAATTTGGTACAAAGTTCTTAAAAAATTGCAAGTATCCAAATCTATAAAAAGTCTTTGAAGAATTGAAAGTTTAAAAAAGTTTTAAAAACATGCTTGCTTTTCTTAATACAAAAACATTTTATGTTCATTACTGAAAGATTAGTAAACACAAGCCAGTCAAAAAAAAAAAAAAGAAAAGAAAAGAAAAGAAAAAGGGAACACTTTTTTCAGTGGCCCCCCTCCAAGATAAATACTATCATTTTTATCCAAAGAGGCTTTCTGGAGGTTCAAGACATTGAAAATTTTCAGAGCCTTAGGCAAAGCTGAAAGTTCTGGACACGATAAAAAGAACTGATCATAAAGCAAAGTATGACCTAAAAGGGAGGGTAAAAAAACTCATGAGCCACTTTTTTCTAAGGCACCTCCTCCTGTGTACATAGTCTTTAGACATCCATCACTGACCAAAGCGTACATTTTCAAAGATAATCATGGAGATGGAGGCTAGATAAAGAAAACCAAGTAGAAATGGAGCAGTCATCAGAAGCTCTGTTTCTAGAAGAGCGAGGAGCACACCTCCAGAGGCATGGCTTATGCAATTCCTGTCTTTATCTCCTTATCTTAGAGGTCAGCTTGGCTGCATTTTTTCTGCTTCAGTGATTTATAGAACATTCAGCATTTTCTGTATCTTTTTCGTACTCGTCATTTCTTGCCCAGAGTGCTGAGGAGTGGCTAATCAAGAGAAAAATACTAAGACCCAAGTTTTCAGCTAGAAATAAGCCTCAAAAAGTGGCAATTTGTGCATTACTTGATGTTAGGTTATGCCCTTAAATTACTTATTCCTTACAAATACTTTACTTTTTTTTGCAAACCAGACTCACTGACTGTCAATTTTATGAAACACACTGCTCAGAAGTCTCCGGAGCATGCCTCCATTTTAAAAAAAGAATTCTCTGATCAGTCTGACCGAGTTTAGTTTTAGATTGTGATTAGAACTCCTAATTAATCTCTGCAAACATGGAGATGTGGAAAGGAACTCAGCAGAAAAGCAAATAAGGGGCTCTCTCTGGTTGTTTTTCCCGTTAACCAAGTCTACTGCAATCACTAAGCCAGCTGTGGCAAGTCTATTTAATAACTTTATTTTCATTTCCTGATTTTTTACTCAGTTTCTCCTGCACTCTTCATTCCTGGGCAGCCTGGATTCATTGTTTGCTATTTCCGTCCATATGCTACTTTAAAATAATCACATGTGGATTTATGTTGAAGTCTGTCCTTCGTTGGTTTCCTTGGCCAGCAGTTATCAATGATGGAAACCAATTTAACAAATGACTTGGGTAAACCACGAAGGGAGAAAAACAAGAAATACATCCCCTCCTCCAGCATATTGTTCCATAGGGTGCTGAAATGATACATTTTATTTTTAATTGAAAATAAATTTTTTTCCCACAAAGGCCCCTTGTGTGGTGAGGCACAAGAGGGCAGTGTTACGTTAAATTATGTTAAATTAAACTTTATGAAGATGTGATTAGTTATGGAAACCTGGAGGGATTCGATTAATCATAATGTTGGAAATGCGACTTCTGTGCTAGTGGCAGTGAGAAAATGAATAATGCACAAGGAAATCAGAACAAAGTCCTAGGGCTCAGACCTGTTGACCATGCTTCATGACCTTGGCAAGTGGACAGTGGTCTGAGAAGAGGTAGGAGATTAGCCCTCTGCAACTGAGCCATATCATGGATTTTGAAGGCCATGACCTCTGGAATACATTTCTTATAACCCTTGGATTTTGGAAGTCTTGCTTTTCTTAATAATTTGATATTGCTCTCGAGTGCTCTAGAGGGCTGGTACAGGGCCAAGGAGAAGGCAGAGGACGAATGGTTGAGAAGAAAGGGTCTGCTCTCAGTGTTTTAGGGTCAGAGGGTTCCAAGGCTTCACTTAAGCTTCTGGGCAGCTGGAAGTTTCACTTAAGCTCCAAAGCCAGGAAGCATTCATGTTCCCATGTCTGCAAGGTGCCAGCCAAGGAGTATGATTGGCCTTAAACCAAGCAAATTTCCTTGTCTTTGCTTTGTCTCTCTGCCCTTGTCTCTTCTGCTATCTTCCTCATTTTCTCCTGGATGCCTTATCTTTCCGCCACAATATCCCATCTGCTCCCTGAAGATTCCAAAAGTCACTTCTTTGTGCTTCATTTCCACATCTGTGGAAAATGGCCCCAAATGAAGCTATAATGTTTACACATGAGATAAAATGAGGAAAGCACGTGTCAGAATGACTAGGATATAGTTTCTTTTTAATAAATGGTAAACAATTTTATTATTGCTGTGACTGTTAATCGGTAATATAGATAATGTTGAAAATCAGTCTAACTTCTTTTATATTTTAAAGTATTTTCAGTATCCAAACACTCATAAGTCGTAAAAAATTTTAAGGAGATTTGCTAAAATTAGGTTGACTCTATAGGTATAATTTATCATTCAAGCTGGGACAACTTTGAAAGTGAAAAGTAACACTAATATTAATTACACTAGGACAACAGGTATAAACCAGGACTATCTTAACCCAATCAGGATGTATAGCCTTGCTAATATAATGTGCAGGTTTTACTAAAGCAATAAATTCAGATTTGAAATGCTGGGAGACTGGTAAATGCACAAACATGCAATGGGCAGTGTCTGTTGGGGTAGAAGCCCTATCTTTCGGTCTTTTGGTATGAATGGTATCTCTCATATCCAAGGAAAAAATCCATGAACACATCCCTATCTCAAACCCCAAGTCCCAATGCCTTAAAAAATGGGAGTTTCTTCTTTTCCTGGTGATCTTTTCTTCGCTCCAGTTTTCATAGCACTTAAATCTGGGTAGGAAGTTGTGCTTTTGTTTCCGGACACCTGTAGAGTGGTATTTGCAGATCCTCTTGGGAAAAGAGCTAGGCTTAGGAAGAAAATGCCTTTTAAATATCACCCATTCCGGAGAAGACTACCTGAACCCAAGCCCACTCCCATGTTCCTTCTCTGTAGCTCATGGGGGTTTGTTTTTTTCTTTCTTTTTCTTTTTTGCACTGATCATGTTACAGTGTATGTATTATCTATGGAGGAAAAGAACTCTGTCTCATTCATCATTGTCAACAACTAGGAGGACAGTTGCTGGCACATAGTTTAATGTCCTTGACTTAAAGGAGAAAGAAAATAATGACTGGAGCCCTTAAAGAGTTAGAAAGGAAAAGGCCAGCCAGCTCATATAGAGACACACAGGACTCTTCCAAGCAAGATGTACAATTTATTGTGGTAACAACTAAGCATTTATTGAGCTCTTGCTATGTGCCAGGTCTTGCTAAGCACTTTACCTTTTTATTTCATTTAATATCACAACAATCTTATTCCTGTTTTAGAGATGGGGAAATTGAGGCTTACAGATTTGGGGCAGCTTGCCTTAGATTCTAGCTTTGCTAAGTTAATTTAGGTCAATGCTGACTGTTTCAGACAGAGCTACAGAAGCAACTTCTGAGAGGTAACAGAGACAAGGAGGCCTAAAGTCAATGAGGGCCACTCAGATGCTGCAGCTAATATGGGGCCATCACTGTGAAAAGTTTTATGAGCTTTTCCTTCCAAAAAATGTAGACCTATCTACCAAGTTATCTGCCTATTCTTTTCTGTTCTCAGAGAGTCTTTTTTTTTTTCCAGGTTGAGTTTGGACTCCAAGAGACTTCTCCACTTTTAAATTATTTCTTTTTGGAGAGGTCACTTGAGCTGCTTTTAAGAAATCCAATACTGGCCTATCGAGGGCCTCTTGCCACAGGGGGTAATGCTTGTGGACTTGTGCAAAGAGTTTCAAGTGGCTAAGAAAGATGTTCTCTAAGTCGTTAAGAGAAGTCATTTACTTCTCTGGTTGGTACTGCTGATGAGTTCACTCCAATCCCACTAACCTATTATAAATTTTTAGAAATTTCCTAAGGACCAGGTACATTTTCCCTTTTTCCTTGTTTCACAGTTTCACAGATTTAATGGACAGTGGTTTACTTTACACTGCTCTTCCCTGCTGACTCACAGGCAATGGGGCTAACAGGACAGATTTTAGAGTTTTGCAAATGTTGTTGTCACTGCTCTGGGACCATTCTAGAATGCATTCTCGGCGGTTAGGAAAGAAGGGAACAGCAATTGGAATCATTTTCCCAGTACTATTTAACAACACAGTTATCTTAATAGGGTGATTCCATTGTATTTGGTATTGGGCCACAATTTAATTGCAACTTTGAAGCAACAGCAACAAGAAGAAAATCAGTATTTTAGCCTGCTCTGAGTGTGTGCTTGAAAGCTCCTACGTGAGCTAAGGATCTAGGAGTTAAAACTTCATGATTAAAACTTCCAATTATTTTGAGGATGGAGTATTGTTTTTTCTGCATAGCATCTATTTTATATCAGTTAGGATAATCTAGGTTTTGCTGCTGTAACAAACAACCCCCAAATCTTGGTGGTACATAACAAGAAGGACTTGTTTCTTGCTTAGGTGCATGACCATAGGGGTTTGTCTGAGAGCTGTTCTCATGTGGTCTCACAGAAACTGAGGTTCAGGGAGATTTCATCTTGATAGGTGCTTCCTTGATCTCTGCAACAGTGGGTAGGGAACATAGAGAATCACAAATTGGCCTACAAAGCTTCTTCCAGAAATAATACTTGTTCACATCTCATAGGCCAAAGGAAGTCACTTGTCTACCTCTAAATTCAAAGAAGCTGGGAAGTATAAACTCACCATGTGCTTTGATGGCAGAGAGCTGAAAATATGTGACGAATAGTGTTCATGACCTCTGTGATTTTTTTTCCCATAACACAAAAGTTACGAACATTCAACATTCATTGAAAAAGAATACAGGGAATATCCATATACCATTTGTGTTTAGATTCAACAATTGTTAATTTTTGCCAAATTTATGCTCCTCTCTCTCTTGCTCTGCACGTGTGTGCGAATGTGTGTGTCTCCTGCTTCCTCTTCACATCACAATACATGAATTTTGCTTTGAGGGCAATGGATTTCCCATTCTTAGTCATGTGCCTGTGGGGGACTGACAAACTCAATTCTGGCAAGCTCTTTTGCAGGAACTACCAGAGGAGACTTTGCTTCCTTCTCTGGATGGTGCAGTAGAAGGAAGTGATGCTCAGACTGCTGCAGCCACTTTACATCCATGAACAGAGAGCTCAGAGCTGCCAAGGGCCCACTGTGAGACAGGCAGCACTGGAGGAATCAGGCTGTAGATAGAGACAGGCAGGACCTGGGTACTTGATGGCATTGTTTGCGTCTTTCCTGAAATAATCTTTAAACTTTTCATTTAGGTAAGAAAATAATTTGCTGTTTTTCAAATACTTAAGAGTATCAGTAAAAGACCAGCAGGGAGAACCCATGTGAGTGCCATGACATCTTAGGTGTGTTAAATGGTATTTGGTCTGTGAATGATGACAGAGTGAATGAAGCTCATATCATACCAGCCTTCTTATACCATCATCAGTTTTATAATAATACAGAGAGTGATGATTTATAATGAGAACACTATCCTTATCTAGGCCTTTGTTTTCTGGTGTTTGTCAGGCAACTTGAAGTTGGAAGTCCTCAATGCTGAAATGACTGTAAGCCAAACGTGGCTTACTTAACTAGTAGGTCTTGTGTTGAGGGGCTGAGTTTAGGGGTTCAAATTATATTTCCCTCATCCTACATGCCGGATATGCAGAATCTCTCTCCTCAAAATGAAAGGAAAGAACTCTGACCATTCCAGAGTTGCATTGTCCCAGTTAAGCCATCTCAGCAATAAGAGGTGCTTCTCTCTACCTGTGTCCATATATGACTACAGAGGAGTCTACTCGAACCATCTCCCCCTTGTGGATCAATTACTGTTGCAGGGAAATCAGGAAACAATTTTGCCCAGGTGATCAGGGAGGGGAGTGAACACCATGCTCAACTGCTCTTGGAGTAGGTGGTAATGGTATTGGAGATCAGTTCCAGAAATAAGGATGCTGGGCAGATGAAAACAGCAAGGCCATCTACTACTCATCCATCTTGCCAGCCATAACAAACAAGCAAAAATAATAGACATGTACTAAAAGCTTATTATAGGTAAGGCAGTCTACTAAGTTCTGTGTGAGACTCCCAAGGAGTGCTGAGCACAAATATTGCCATTTAGGAGCACATAGGACTCAAAGATAATGCAAAATCAGAAGTGCCAAGAAGGGGAAGGATATAGTTGAAGGGCTACACATTTTTAGAAGAAAGATCTGTTTCCTATTGCTGGGAAAACTAGATCATGACTTCGCAGAGGTAATGCTGGCATAATGATTAAATACATACATTACTGGCCCCTAAAAGACAAGGGTTTGAATCCTGGCTCCTCTGGTTATTAGCTGTGTGACATTGGGCAAGTTATACTCTCTAAACTCATCTCTATATCTCCAAAGTGGGAGTAAGACAGTATCTGCCTCATAGGGAGGTGGCATGGAGATGAGACACGTGCGAGCCCTCAGAACAAGGCCTGGCATGAAGGCCCAATGGATGACAGATGGCATGGTTTTGTTGTAATTGTTTTTAGAGCTTTATTTGAAAACTTCCACCTGGAAAAGAAATACAGCATCCTTAATGACAGTTGTGAATGTGCGGAGGATATTGAAAGCTGATATGATTGCAAGAACACCAGGGGCTTGTCTGTGGGAATGAGGGAGGAAGGGGGTCCTTGTTTTCACATGACGGATAGTAGCCATGAGGTGGGTGGCAGCTAGATTGTGTCATACCCATTTGTGTGCCCAGAGCTTTGTGTTTGCTATTGGAGAGGACAAAGAGACAACCAAAGAAAAATAGACATGAATTAAGGGCAAAAGGATGCTGGGTCTGTTTTGGATTAGTGGAAATAAAATGGGTGGAAAACATTTGGTTGTTTGATCATAAGGAGAGCTATTTTTAAAAGCCCCAGGTTTGTATGTTCTCCAGAATATTTATTCTTAGTAATAATGCCAGGAAGTCATGTGTTGTAGGAAAAAAGATGTAACTTGGAAGATCTGACCTGAGTCTTGAATCCACCAGGCTCTGTTATGTGAATACGGGAGGGCCCACTTAAAGTCACAAGCATCAGTTTCCTCATCTGCACTTGAGAGTGATGCTGTACTTTCCTTGCGGATGTTTTGGGGGGTGATCAAGTGATATAATGAAATATGAACTGTTGGAAGAGTCATTAGCACTGTAGCATGAGATGTGGAATAGAGCAAAGAGTGTTGGATGCAGGGGACAGGGGAAGTGTGTGGTCAAGTAAAGACAGGACAGGTCGAATAATAGAGTGGAGCTTTTCTAATTAGGGGATTTGTGAAAGTTTGGAAATGTAGCCCTGTCTTTGGAGGATGACTTGTTTGTTATGAGTGTATTTCAATATTGTATTTTTCATTTTGATGAAAATCTAACAAAAACAATATAAGCCTGTTCTGGATCATCTGTTTCTCCTTATAACCAAGTACTGCCACGCAGTGTCAGTGCCTACATTTGCACTGGTTTACGACAGTGTTGGAGCCAAGACAAGAAAGACCGCTTTGATTATCACAGGCTAAAATGAAGGCAGATCTTACACCTAAATGATGAATTCTAGCCAAGGGAAGGCCAGGTAATATCATGGGGTACTGTATAAGCAACTCATGTAAATTTGCAAGTGGTGATTTAGAGTCAGCAAAATCATCTTTCATATTATTATTTCTAGTAGTGGGAATTTTTAGTTTTGTTTGGATTCAATTTTTAATTTTTTATAGTCGTATAAAGTTTATAAATAAAAATGCCTGGTTTTATGTTATGTATTTTTGTTCATATTAAATGAAATTAAATATTATTATAAAAGTTATTTAAAGGAACTTTAGGGATTGGCATGGTTTTACTTTTTCATTTAAGAAGAACCATACTGTATGTGTTTGAGAAACAGTGATGTTGATCATAAAATGTTGCTCTTGAAATAAGCACATGAAAAAATGCTCAACATCATTATTTAGTGGGGAAATGTAAACTAAAACCACAATGAGATATCACAACATATCTATTAGAATTGCTAAAAATAAAGACCTGGATTTCACCAAGTGTTGGCAAGGCTGTGCACCAACGGGAATTCCCTAAGCTGCTGGTGGGCATGGAAAATGGTATAGCCACTTTGGAAAACAGTCTAGCCATTCTTTGAAAAGTTAAACATATAGTTACTATAGGACCCAGTCATTCCACTTCTAGGTGTTTATAGAAAAAGAAATAAAAGTGTATGCTCATATAAAGATGTCACATGAATGCTCACAGCAGGTTTATTTCTAATAGTCCCAAACTGCAAATAATCTGAGTGTCCATCAACAGTAAATGGATAAACCAATTGTGGTATATCCATACAATGGACTATTACTCAGCAATGAAAAGGAATAAACCATTGATAGATCCAAGAGCATGAATAAATCTCAAAATGAATGTGCTGAGTAAAAAAAAAGTACAAAGTGTATGTTTCCAGTTACATAAATCTCTAGAAAATGCAAACTAAGGTATCATGACAGAAAGATTAGTGGTTGCCTGGGGATGGGCTGAAGACAGGGAGGGAGGAATAGCAAATGGCTTAAGAAAACTTTTAGAAGAGATGGATATAGTCATTCTCTTGATTGTGGTGATGATTTCCTGGGTATATACATATTTCAAAACTCATAAAATAATATCCTTTAAATATGTGCAGTGGATTTGCCAACTATACTTCAATAGAATTATTAACAAAGGACATGAACAAACACTTCTCAAAAGAAGACATTCATGTGGCCAAAAAACATGAAAAGAAGCTCAACATCACCAATCATTAGAAAAATGCATATAAAAAGAACAATGACATACCATCTCATGCCAGTCAGAATGGCAATTGTTAAAAAGTCAAGAAACGACAGATGCTGGAGAGGTTGTGGGGAAACAGGAATGCTTTTACATTGTTGGTGGGAATGTAAATTAGTCCCACCATTGTGGAAGACAGTGTGACTGTTCCTCAAAGATCCAAAACTAGAAATACCATTTGACCCAGCAACCCCATTTCTGGGCATATACCCAAAGGAATGTAAATTATTCTGTTCCAAAGACACATGCACGCATATGTTTATTGCAGCACTATTCACAATATCAAAGACATGGAATCAACCCAAATGCCCATCAACGATAGACTGGATAAAGAAAATGTGGTATGGCTGGGTGCAGTGGCTCACAGCTGTAATCCCAGCACTTTGGGAGGCTGAGGTGGGTGGATCACCTGAGGTTAGGAGTGTGAGACCAGACTGACCAACATGGAGAAGCCCTGTCTGTACTAAAAATACAAAATTAGCCAGGTGTAGTGGCGCATGCCTGTACTCCCAGCTACTTGGGAGGCTGAGGCAGGAGAATTGCTTGAACTCGGGAGGTGGAGGTTGCAGTGAGCTGAGATTGTGCCATTGCATTCCAGCCTGGGCAACAAGGGCAAAACTCTGTCAAAAAGGAAGGAAGGAAGGAAGGAAAGAAGGGAGGGAGGGAAGGGGGGAGGGAGGGAGGAAGGAGGAAAGAAAAGAAAGGAAAAAATGTGGTACATAGACGCCATGGAATACTATGTACCCAAAAAAGGAACAAGATCATGGCCTTTGCAGGGACTTAGATGGGGCTGAAAGCCATTATCCTCAGCAAACTAACACAGGAACAGAAAACCAAACATTGCATGTTCTCACTTATAAGTGGGAGCTGAACAATGAAGACACACAGACACAGAGAGGGGAACAACACACACTGGGGCTTGTTGGAGGGTGGGATCAGGGCTAATGCATGCTGGGTTTAGTATCTAGGTGATGTGTTGACAGGTGCAGCAAATAACCGCAGCACATGTTTACCTATGTAACAAACCTGTACATCCTATACATGTATCCTGGAATTAAAAATAAAAATAAAAACACACATACTTCATCAAACTTTGCCATCAGAAAGACTTGGTTTTGAAACTCAGCTTTGACTCTCACTATTATTCACTTGGGCATTTGCTTAACATTTTGAGTGTCACATATGAAATGAGTCTAATGATACCTACCTCGGAGGGTTGTCATAGAGCCAAGCAAAATAAATGTATCTTCTAGCAAAGTATTAACGGTACACAGTAAATAACTAATAAGTGGCAGTTGTGGGGTGGAGAGTTCCCCTGACAAAGCAATCTGGACTGTATTTCCGTGCTGACATCTATTTTCTTGTTTTGGAGGATCATGCTGTGCATTTATGATCCATCACGCTGTGCACTTATGATCCATGAATACTCCAATAAAAAATGTTCTGCTCTCTCACCTGAAAGCCTACGTACAGCTACAAACAACAAAAATGCCCATTGCTCATGCTGGCCTCTACATTAGTGAAATCAGAATCTTGAGGGTGAGGGAGTGGGAATCAGACATCAGTGTTTTAAAAGCTTCTGCATGGTTCAAATGTATAGGGACATTTGAGAACTAGGGATCTCTTGCTGTGCTGCTCAAAGTGTGGTCCTTCGACCAGCAGTATCACATCATGTGGGACCTTCTTAGAAATGCAGCATCTCAGGCTGAAACTCATATCTGCTGAATCAGAAGCTGCATTTCAGCAAGAACAACAGGTGATGTATACGCACATTAAAGACTGAGAAGCAGCAGATGGGATGATCTTGGAGGATCCTTTTTTTTTTTAAATACTGTGTCAAAGTTTTGAATGTGATGTGATAACATAACCTCCCATGTTAAATCTTATTGGGAGGAATCAAGGGACCAGAAGATTATACCTCAGAGAGTAAAGCAGGTCAGAGAAAAAATTACCAGAGGACACGCTTACTTCCCAGAACAGAAGGCCCTCAATTAGTCCCTTATAAAATGATAACTGGGGAAAATTTGGGAAAAAAAATGACCTCAGTAGAAACTCTGTATTTATATACTTACCAAATGGCTCCATTTATGTGGGTCATTTTCAAACTCTTTTCAACTATTGCCATTAACACAATTCTTCTTTCTCAGAAACCTGACTTCATGGGCCAACTTGCAGTTTGCTTATACTTAACTTCTATGTATTAAATATGTCTATCTGCTAGCCTCTGTGCAAGAGCTTTTGCTACTCTGTCTTATTCAATTTAACCCTCATATTAGCCCTATGAAATAGTTACCATCATTAAACCCATTTTTAAAATAAGGGCAATGTGGCTTAGGGAGCTAAGTGACTCCCTAAAGGTCCCATCCAGCCAGAAATTGGCAGCACAGGGATTAGAACCCATGTTTGATTTGTGTGAATCAAAGCTTAGGTGTGTACCAAAGCTAGCAGGACAGAGAGATGAAGACCATGATGCTGGAGCTGGCCTGTCTGGGCTTGAGTGTTAACTCCATGTTGAATGGAAGAATGAATGAATGATTTTGTTGTGCATAAATAACTGAGAGTCAGGGGAAAAGGTCCAGACCGGCAGATGCTGTAGACAAGCAGACATGAGGCAATGATTTTAGGGAGAAAGGGCAGAACAGTGGCTCTCAATATCCAGTCTGCAGGTTTGAGAGTGGGGCATGGAGTAGGAAGTGGAGCATGGAAAAGAGGAGGGGGATATTGTTGTTAGGAAAGATAGAGTTTCAGGGAGATGGAAGTATGGATCACAAACATGCCTGCATCATATCTTTGCCCAATTTAAGTGACAACATGTAACGACTGTGTTTGGCATGTGGCCCGACACCTAGCGAGACTTAGTAAATCATAACCAATCACTAGATCCAAGGACAAATCTACCGTTACTATTTTCTATCAAACGAGAGCCTCTGAAAGAACCAGCTGCCTCTTTTCTTGTCATTCCGTTGTCTTCCTTTTCTAAAGAAACTTACTGCGAACTGAAAGCCTGGTTCCACGCAGTGCCACATAACCGCATACTAAGACTCTACTTCAAAGATTATGAAATACCTCTTTGCAGTTGTTTTCCTGTATTCTTTTTGTATCTAACCTGATTTTTATATCACCTTATTTTAAAAATATATTAAACAAGAAATATAATTTGTGAAACAATAGAAAAAAATGTAAGCAAAAATAAAGAAAACATAATATGTAACTCCGGTCTTTCATTGTGTGATATTTAGGTAATTGGCAGTATGTTACCGTTATAAATAATGCTGGTATGACATCCTTATCTGCAAACCTTTGTGCATATCCTTTATTATTTCATTAGGACATATTTTTGAAGCAGAACCAACAGAGCCATTTGTCACTTGTTTTCACTGTGTCCTGTAGCGCTAGGTTCAGAGTATAAACCCACAGGTAGAAATCTGGGGGGGAATGATAAGTGGTAAAAATTTGCCCTTCCTGATTTACATCTATAGCTTCCCCTGAGACTGAGTCTGCTCTGGAGTGTCTCAGAGGTAACATTTCAAAATGGTATTTGGGAAACTCATCTATTTAAAGTGCCCAAGAGCTGCATTTAATTCTGCAGTCCCTGGCCCACCTCTGCTCCACACCTTGGGTTTTCCTGCATAGCTCCCTCTAGCGCCAAGGTCTGAAATGCCAATAGAAATCATGATCTCTCTTTTGAGAATAAAAGTTTCTCCACTCTTTGAGAGAACTCAAGCTATTATTTTACTTTTATACAGCCTGAATCCTGGAAAATTGTATCATTTTACCGTAAATAAAGTCAAACTAGTTCAAATTGGTCATTCCAGTGATCAGAGAGAGAACATCCATATGAACAGGAACCAGATCTAAGTCAACCAATCCTATTTGTTATAAAAAATACTTTCTCTAAACGCAAAGTGAAAAGTAGAAAAAAAATCAATAGTCTTCATTAGGAAAGGAAAGAACATAAAAGAACATTGCAAGTCTTGATGTTGGAGAAAGCTCACCTGGGCCTACCAAGAAAATGCGAGTGCTGATGGATGAGTTCCCCAGAAGCTGACAATAAGATGAGTATTTTTGAGGCCCCAAATCAGTTTGGTTTATAAGCGCCCTGAGTCATTTGTGCTATGTTCAAATTTCTTATGAGAAAGGAGAGAGATGTGGCTGCTGACTTGAACATTAAGGAGTAAAATCCTCTCCAGCTGGCTCCTGGGGGAAATTCCACAGCATGACGGTGGCAGTATCTCTAGTTTATGGCCTCAAGTGGACCT
Source organism: Cacajao melanocephalus (assembly GCA_963573385.1). NCBI lineage: Eukaryota > Metazoa > Chordata > Mammalia > Primates > Pitheciidae > Cacajao > Cacajao melanocephalus. The sequence continues at coordinate 221,992 of CAUYLG010026946.1, forward strand.
CTAACCTCAAGACTCAGCTGCCATAGGTTTTTTTTCAAGGCCTTTGTCCGATAAACAAAAGAAGATAACCTAACCACATAGCAAAATAGAATTCCTGTTATCATCCTCTCGTTTATAGTACTTGGGCAGCTAAAATGTTTATCACGTGATTTTTATAAAATACTCATGTAGAAAACCTGAAACTAAAACCAGGTTAGAGATGGCAGCCTAATTGTTTTTTAAGTAACCAGAAAATTTGTACCAACACATTACAAAAGAGGATAACCAGATGGACAGTAAATATTTGAAAGATGACTTACATCATTTATTACCATGGAAATGCAAATTAAAAACACAATGAAACACCACTACAAATACTCCAAATGGCTAAAATTGACTGTATGTCATCAAGGTGAATGCATGTATATTCAGTGACCCGGTAATTCAGCACTGATGTACACATTCCAAAGGAATGTGCACCAGAAGGCATGTACCAAAATGGTCAAAGAAACAGTCTTTTTAATAGCCATAAAATTGGACTCAACCAAAATTTTATCAACCATAGAATGGATAAATTGTGTTGTATTTCTGCACAGGAATACTACATAGCAATACAAAAAAACAAAGTATCATGACATACAACCACATGGATAAATCTCAGAGATGCAATGTTGGACAATATAAACAGATGTACAGTAAATACCATGTGATTTCATTGTATTAGGTTGGTGCAAAAGTAATTGTGGCTTCTGCCGTAACTTTCTGTAGCAAAACCTGCAATTACTTTTGCACCAACCTAATACAATATTTAAAACAGGCCAATGTGATCGGTGGTGTTAGAGATCAAGACTGGTTACCTCTTGTGGGGAGGGGAAGTTACTGGGAGGGTGGATGATAGAGGCTGGTCACATTCTATTTCTTGCCTTATTACCTTAGTGGGAACACTTCGTAAAAATTAATTGGAGACATATATTTTTTATGTAGAGTGCTTTTCTGTAGTATGTTACAGGTGAATAAAATAGTTTATTTTTAAAAAGAGATCACAAGAAAAGGTCTGATAAATAAGCATATCATCCCATTTAATCAAATGAAGAAAATTACTGTGATTGATTTGAGGACAATGATTTTTATAATTATGTCTTATTTTGCTAAGTAAGTGTGCAATGAAAATTTGTGAGCAAACAAATTTTGCTAAATTGAATCCAGTTCTTTTTAAGGAGATCCTGTGATAAATCATTTTGAGAAGGTCCTTGCTCTCTAATTTATCTCATCTGTGAATTAAGACTTTTATTCATTAGGCTTGCTTCTAGCAAGGTGCATCTGAAATACTTCAAATATAGGTCATTTGCTGTTCTGTTTTTGTTTAAGTTAATCTCTGTGCTCTGGTAGCACCTACATTCACCATAGCACTAGTTTCCTAAGGCTGCCATAACATATTACGGCAATCTGGGTAGTGGTTGCTATGAAGCTCAGCCTCCATAGCACAGGAGGCTGGGCTTCATAGCAAGTACATAGTCAGTTTAGGGAGGCAATGGCTGACCATGAGAGAGGATGCAGGATTCTCTCTCTTAGCATCCTGCTTTTATTACTCCTGATGGTGTACAGTCTTTAAACAACAGAAATGTATTCTATCATAGTCTGGAGTCCAGAAGTCTAAAATCAAGGCATTGATGGGGTCTTGATTTTCATCATTTTATCTTCTCAACAATTCTGCCATTTTGCAGCAGATGTCACAACTGCGGTGGTACAGAGAATTAAGGTAACTGTCTCAAAGTCACATGACTAATGAGTGATTGAGGTCAGGTCCATCTGCTCCAAAAAGCAGATGCCTGCTCTTAAATTTGTGCCAAGTGACAAAGAGCATTAAGTGCATGCCCATGATGGACCAGGCCCTGAATTAGACCATAGGTGATAGAATTAGACCATGGGCCTTGGCTCTGAGAAGCTCATAACCTATATACCTAATTAACTTGAGAATATAAATGGCAAACCATTCAGTCAACAAATCTGTAATGAAAACCTTGAACATGCTAGTCATGGGTTTAAGCACTTAATGCGACTTTAACAAACATGACTGAAAAGACTCTGTTCTCTTGGGGTTTATAAGTCTATTGGAGAAAACAGAATACTAATAAGTAAGCAAAGAGGAAATAAGATGTGTCCAGATTGTGATAAATGTTCTGAAGGAAATGAGCTGGGGAATTAATAATACCTTGGTTTCACCTCTTCTGGACAAGTAATAATTTAGCAGTGACCTTTGAGAGCAGAACCATATGTAGGCACTGAAGATCCTAGAGCCTGGTGGTTAGGTTATAAAGCTCTGCATAAAGACTTTGGTAACCCCCGGCAAGTTGCTTGAAACCTCATCTGTAAAATAGGGATAATAGTCCTCACCTTGGAAGGTTCCTTCACTAATTAAATTAGTTAATAGACTAAAAGGATTTTGCATTGAGTAAGAGTTCAACAAAAGCTGTGACTCATAACTACCATGATTATTATTATGTAGGCAATAAGGTTAGAGAAGGGGTGGGGTGGTAAGGAGTTGCTAAAGCACTTCTGTCTCTCCCTGCCTGTGAATACCACTGTGTATTTGATCTACCTCCACAGCACAGAAGGCTGGGCTTCATAGCAAGCACATACTCAGTTTAGGGAGACAGTGGCCGACCATGAGAGAGGAGGCAGTGTTCTCTCTCTTAGCATCCTGCTTTTATTACTCCTGATGGTGTGCAGCCTTTAAACCAAGGCCTTTCTCACCCTATGTTCATTAATAGTTTCCTACCTTCTCAAAGCTGCCCATGGAGCCTCCCCTGCCCACTGGCCAGTACTGTGTTGCACACGCAGCCACTGCTGATAGCATCTCATGATGCATGCAGGGCAAGTTTGAATATTGACAGCAGTAACTGGTCGCAGGACACGCCCCACAATTGCAGAGCTGATTTCTCTCTCTGCCCCTACAGTGATGTGATAGATTTCATTCCCGGAGAGCTCTGCAGGCAAGATTTAAGTATGATTTTCCCTGCTGTGAGCCTGGAATGAAGTCTTCACAGATTGCCAAAGCAGGCTCAGTGAATCACTCTGGCTTTCCGGTGCTCCTCGTTCCTCGGCATGGAGGACACAACCTGATTTAGTAAGTGTCACTCTCACCGTCTATTCATCACCAACCTTAGACACACTGCCGGGTGGTGAAAGGCAGTTGCAGATGTTCCTATCAGCCCATTATATGAGCAAAGAGCCTTTTCCCAACGTAGCCTTTCAAATAGATTACCCTTCTTCAAGAGACAGGATTGCAAGGTGCCAGGGTCACTGTGTGGCCTAACAAGGCAGTAATTCCTGGGTCCAATTCTGAAGCATCAGCTCTGGAAAAAGTCTATGTTAAAGCTTATGGCTCTTGACAGGATGTAGAATTTTGTTTACAGAAGTTAAATGTACTGGCTTAGGAGTAGTCTGGCACAGGTTTGACTCTATGAATTACTTTTTTGTAGCTTTGGGCAAGTTGTTTAACCCTTCTGATCTTCAGTTTGTTCATCTGTAGAACAGCGCTTAGTTTAGGGGTTGTTCAGTGGTCCAGTGTATGTCAGGTACTTAGCTCAGTGCCTGGCCCCTAGTGCTCAATAAGAGCTAGTGCTTTTTAACGCTGTGGTTATTCTGGCGGTGTTAGTGTTATCATTGATGTTATTTACAACCAGGCCAATGATTAGCCCAATTCTGTCTTTTCTCTTAGCCTTGCTTTCATGGAGGCACTGGAGGGACAGTCTTTTAAAAAGTGTCATTTTGCTCTCTCTGGAATGACTGTAAGTGAAAAAGTTAGGGTGCTATAGTTTGAATTTGTCCCCTCCAAAATCCAGCTGTTGTTAATGTGATAGTACTAAGAGGTGGGGCTTTTAAGAGGTATTAGGTCATGAGGGCTGCTTCCTCCTGAATGTGATTAAGGCCATTCTAAAAGAGGCTTCATGCAGCCTTCAGCAAGCTTGCCCTTCTATGTGAGGACACAGCCAGAAGGCCCTCTGTAGATCAAATGCTGGCACCTTGATTTTAACTTCCCAGCCTCCAGAACAGTAAGAAAACACATTTTCATTTTTTATAAATTACCCAGTCTTAGGTATTTTGTTGTAGAAGCACAAAACAGATGAAAACATGGAAGCAACAAATTCTGATGTTGGGAAGAGACAGCACTGGACTTAGAGTCCCAAAATGTGATGTTAAGTTCATGCTTCTCCACAAACTAGTTACTGGAGTTAGGGCAAGTCCCTTAAGCCCTTTTGAGCTTTCCTTTCCTCTCATGCCTCCTTCAAATGGTTGCTGTGAGGATTAATAATGATTTCTCACTCTTATTAGTGTAATATCTACTCTATCTAGACATTGTGAGCTATACAGCTATACATACAGACATCAACTTAATTATCTCAAGAATCCTGTGACTCCAAAGCCCTTCTATTTGACTTTCACTGTCTCATAAAATGAGATCATGTGTTTGAAAATGAAAATTCTCAAAATCTTTCTGATGGCCTGCAGTATTAAATCCAGACTCCTTAATGTGCCATTTAGAGGCCATTGAGGTTTCACCCATGTTGCAGTTCCATCTTATGGTCCTATCTATAGCTGGGCTCTGTGTTTGCCCTACTGCAGCCATAATTCGCTTGCCATTTCCCAGAATTTATAATTCTCAAAGAGACTTCTGAACCTTTGCATAACTATTCCCTTTGGCTGTAATGTCCTTCTATCTGCTTGTTTACCTGGACAACTTCTATTACTGATTTTATGCTCAGAATAGGCGACCTTTATTGTGATTTCTGACTCTGATCTCTCAGGCATTGCCTTGTCCTTTGTCTTTTTAGTGCACCCTGCATATGATTTTCACGCAGCACATATCACACCCTGAGAGGATTATCTATGAGAATCTGTGGTTATCTCTATCCAAAATGCTAAACAGGAATCGAATTGCCAGCACCAAATACAGTGCCTGGCACACAGTGAGTGCTTGATACACGCTTATGGAATGAATGAATGGAATGTGCCCAGTTGCCTGGTGGGACTTGTTCCCTTCTACACCTCTTTGACCTTTTTCAGCTCACCTGTGATGGGGAGGTTTTTGGCTCAGTAATGACTTTAGCACCATAACATATGCTAGGACTGGAGACCCATATTATTATTGTTATTGTTTTCAAAATTTTTTACTTTAAGTTCTGGGATGCATATGCAGAAGGTACAGGTTTGTTACATATATAGGTATCCATATTATTTAGAGAAATCTGGTTTGCTTTATAGAAGAACTTGGGTAAATGGCTCTTGGCTAGTGCTGGATCTGGGAAGCCCACTTGGCCTTATATGTATCACAGGCACACACTTGGCCCTAAATTTCCACATCAAGAAATTTATTCTGAGAGTGTAATCAGAACTGATGAGAATATTTTATCTTCTTGCTATTCATCATTGTGTTTCATATAATAGCAAGCAATTTATGAAAAAAATCTAAATGTTATACAGTGAGGGATTGGTTGAATAAAAGTTGGTAGCTCTGTATAAAATAATTAAAGTGGTCCATTAAAAATAATATTGTAGATGAACAGTTTTGATATGGGAAAAAATGTTCCCATGTAGAGTAAGAAAAATTGACATACAGCATGATTCCTTATTTATAACAATTTACTATCTATAATTTTATAATAACTTTATATAGATAGTATAAATGTTTCTCTATGTCTGTGTGTGTCTATGTGTGTGTGCATATGTGACACACTTGGGAAAAAGTTTGAAAGGTTATATACCAAGAGTTTGACAGAGCTTTCTTTCTGGCTGATAGAATCACAGGCATAACAATTTTTTGGGTGTAAAAAATATTCTGAGGTTATATTTAATATTAAAATATTTTTACATTCACAGCAGTGTTCAGTAGAAATTGTTTTCTAAATGTTAATGTTTCCTTTACATTAAAACAAAAATTTTCTTCTCCAGTGACATAGTGAAATGATTCTGGCTGCAACTGATCAAAGTCTCCTCTCTATTATATGTGACAAACTATTCTGAAAGTGATGTCTTTTGGACAATTCATGATTGGATTGCTGGGGTGAAAAATTATCTTGGTACAGGTAGGAGGAAAGGGTGAATTATAATTGCTTCTTTAAATGGATTTTATGTTGAGAGTTCTGATTGATTTATGTTTTAAATCAGGCTTTCCAAAAACTCCCCCAAATATGTCAGCCAACAAAAATGGTTGACCCATTGAGACTCCAGAGATAGTATTATAATGAGACATTTAAAATAGAGATCATGAGAAAGTACTCAATTGTAGGCAAGTTGCCATCTGCAAGGCTAATGTAATTATATAGACCAAATCTCATATAGTTTTTCTTTTCACCAAATTCCTCTGGTACTTAGGTCCTTCATTCACAATCTAGCCCTTGATTATACAGTGTCTTATATTCTTCCCTTCTTATTTTTTTGGAATAAATTATGTTCCCCTCATCACAATGTGAATTTCTGAAGGTAAGCATGTGCTGTATACTTTTTTTCTTTAGCAAATCAACACTGAGCTAGGGATTCATGAGCAGAGAACAGTGGGTGAGGATCCTTAACCTGTTTTTAGTATTTCAAAATGTCAGCCAGACATGGTAGATTTTCCCATCCTAAAGTCATTTAGGCTAAAATGTCAATTTTCTTTGCTTTTGGCTGGAAGTATAGCAACAGAATGGTAACCTTGGTTATTTTTTGCTTGCTAGATGTGCCAGTTGGCTGCTGAAGACATTAAAGAAATGTCTGGGATGTGTGTGAAGGACCAGTTATCAGAGCCCCATGGTTTGACAGTGAAGAATTGCAAACCATTGGCTAAGGACATAGCTGAACACAGTGTTAATATTTAATATGTGTTAGTTCATTCGAGGGGAAAAAGACCTCTATTTCATCAAGATAATTTATTCAATTTGCTTGACCTCAAATCAAGCAGACCAAATCATGGGCTATTGACTAAAATTTTCTATTGCAACTGTTTTGAGATAGCAGTTTCCTATATGTTGCATCAGAATCACCTGGGCAACTTTTTAGAATACAGATTCTCTGACTTCTCCTTTTCATTCCCTCCAAGATTCTGATTTAGTAGTTCTGGGGTAAATCCTGAGGATCTGAATTTTACAAGCACCCAGGTAATTATTATGCACAGTTAAATTAGGCACTGCTAAAAAGACTGACATTAAATCTAGTAATAGGGTTAATTTTTTTAAGCCTATGAAGCAAATTATTTTTCCCCCTGTCTAAAACCAAAGAAGATTCCTAGAGCTGTATTCCCCTGCATTCAAGTGTCCTACCTTGGATGATCGACAGAACGTCCCAGATCTTTTGTCTGTTCTTTCTCCCCCACCTTATCCCCGGTAAGCATCTTCTGTGGGACGTTCCCTTGGTGAAATGTGAAGGTTGCGTTACTTGCCATGATGTCAGCGGGGAATTCTCTGCTGGGAATAGTGAATCTTTTTTGTCCTGATTTCAAGGATGTGGAGGCTCTAAGATAAGCAGGTGGCTTTAGTATAAATTCTTAATTCAGAAAGGAAAAAGGGGCATACTTTGCTTCCAAGTCATATTCCAAGAGATATACCTGACCTAACTATTATTCTCCTCTCCTTAAAAGATCACTTGTTTTTCCAACAGTGTAGGCAAGGCAGACTCTGACCTTGAATGAGTTTGAATTCAGAGTGTTTTTCCAGTTGGGAAGCAGAACCCCTGGCAATGTAAATGTTTTATTTAATGTAACAATGCAGTGAGAAGTCTCACTGCTGTTAGGAAAGTTATAAATAGTTATCTAAGTTATGAAACCAATATATTTTAATACAAATAATGCCTTGAGTTAAAAATAAACACATGGAAATCCACATAGAGGAATTTTATTTGTAGTAAACACATTTTGGGGGAAGAATGATGACATTTAAAATGTTCAAAGCACACTGGTAAGTGATAAAAAACATATACTAGCATGAACCACATTTTGGCAGAAAAACCCAAATAGAAAAAAAATTCGCTAGCAGAAACACTCCAAAAATACTATCAGTGGTTATCTCTGGATGACATAATTAATTACAGTAATTTTTGTTTATCTTATGTCATAATGTTCTCTTTATTTTCTAAATTTACTACACCAAACATAACTTTCTAATCAGAAAATAAACCAATTTATTTTGGAAAGAATATCTGCATATATAATACCTTATATATTAGTCCATTTTCATACTGCTATGAAGAAATACCTGAGACTAGGTAATTATAAAGAAAAAGAGATTTAATGGACTCACAGTTCCAAATGGGGTGGAGTCCTCACAATCGTGGCAGAAGGTGAAGGAGGAGCAAAGACATGTCTTACAGGGTGGCAGGCAAGAGAGAGCTTGTGCTGGGGGACTGTCCTTTACTAAACCATCAGATCTCGTGAGACTTATTCACTATCATGAGAACAGCATGGGAAAAACTTGCCCCCATGATTCAATTACCTCCCACCAGGTCCCTCCCATGATACATGGGAATTATGGGAGCTACAATTCAAGATGAGATTTCAGTGGGGACATAGCCAAGCCATCTCACCTCAGATGCTCCCCTAACTTTTATTTATCTATACCCATATAAAGGTTTGAATCCTAAATAAAGAATGCAGATAGAAGTGTCTTTAAAGACTTGAGGCTGTAGGGTCAAATAAGAAGGGAACTGGGTCCTGGGGTAGCAAGGATGGCAAACGCTTGGCAGGCTTGGGGTCAACTACCACCTGCCATGTGAAACCCATGGCAGATATTATTATTGGCATTGACCCTCTTTCCCATAGAACCTTGGCATCAAACTTCCCCAAATCCCACCAATTACCAGCAGTTGTTTGGAGAAAACACACAGGGAGCAGCTTACTCGTCTTTGCTGGCTTAATACAGAGTCCCTATCCCCAAGGCCCTATATATATTGAGGAGACACAGCAAATATAAAGAAAGAAAAGCATAAGATTAAATTCCCAAGTAAAAATCATAACAGAAAGAAGAAATGCCACAAGGTAGTCCATGAGTAATTACTAAATAAATGGTGGGAGAAGATCATTTTATTTTGGGATGGCGAGAATGTGAAATATTTTCTGATATGTACCAGCTGTGTCTATGATGTCAAAATTTCTGAAAGAAAAATGTTTATCTCTCGCTTCATGGTGCAACCTCCTTTCCACCCTGATCAGAGCTGACACACATCTAGTCAGTGAACTTGTTGCACTTAACATGTTGGTTTAGCTCTCTGGGTTTTATTTTCTTTAAAGTGAGTTGGCAGGCTTTGCTATGAGAGGTTGTGGCAAATGTGATAATATGTAAACATTTGGCAACTGTAGGAGAAAGGCATGAAGGTTATTTAAGTATAGTAAAAGCCCACTTCAAAACTGTCTTTTATTTTCATAGGCTCAGTTTATTCCATGTATCCATTGATACCCTCCCTTGCTTCTGCTATTGTAAAGCATTATTTTCACTGTATTTGGGATGGTTCACAAAACAGATGGATTGTGACATGATAATTAACTCTAACCCCACTCTCCCCTACTTGTAGGGTGTCTGTATTGCTTTCGTTTATATGTTGATATGCTTACAGAGTAGACTAAAGCATATAGCAGAAGTCACAAGATAGTTATTGAGTGAATGAATGCCAGCTTTATTGCTTTCCAATAATGGGCTATGACAACTTCACTTTAATTTGTAAAAGCACAGTATTTTGTCATGAGGTTTCATAGCAGCAGAACATTTCATACACATTTTAGGTTACTTGCCAAATGAAGGCATGGATGAATATACCATATAATGCCAATATGTGGACACTTCCACATATATATTTCAGAACACATTTTCAGTGTTGTGCTAGTAGTCAGAAAACCTAAGAGTTAGTCCCAACTTGGTCACTTACTAGTTAAAAGTCCTTGGGTATTGTGAGCTTCTGTTTTTTTTTTTTTTCTTCTTTACTAGGGTAATAGTAGCCCAATATTCATTTGAGTAACTGCCCTTTTGCCATCCGTTGCCCATCTCTGATTGAGGAACTGGAGTACAAATCAACCTGGTCAACCAGAACAACAATGACCGAGATATAAGTATGAAATCCAAACTGGGCCAATTAGAATGACTCCTGAGGTATTTCTAGAACTTTTAGGAAGAATTATCATTTATGTTGGATGCTAAACCTGTAGATAGCTGTGCTATTCTGTTTTGCATTGCTATAAAGATATAACTGAGGCTGGCTAATTTATAAAGAAAAGAGGTTGATTCGGCTCACAGTGCTGCAGGGTATGAGCATGGCACCAGCATCTGCTCAGCCTCTGGTGAGGCCTGAGGAAGCTTACAGTCATGGCAGAAGATGAAGCAGGAGTAAGTGTGTCACATGATGGGGGTGGGAGAGAGAGAGAGAGAGAGGAAGAAGACCAAGAAGGACGAGGAGGAGGAATAAGAGGAGTAAAAGGAGGAGGAGGAGAAAGAGCAGGAGTAAGAGGAGGAGGAGGAGGATGAGGAGGAAGTTCCAGGCTGTTTTAGACAATCAGATCTTGCATGAACTCATAGAGTGAGAACTCCCTCACTGTCACGAGGATAACACCAAGACATTCATGAGGTATCCGCCCCCATGACAAAAACACCTCCCACCAGGCCTCACCTCTAACATTGGGCATCACATTTTAGTAAGAGATTTGGAGCAGAAAAAACATCCATATATAGTAATGGCCATCTTATCACTGTTGGGAATATCTGCCTAAGAATGAAGCCAAATTAGAAGAAGAGATATAAAAAAGAGATAAGGGCATATTCTAGACAAATATGACTTGACTACCAAGACTCAGCTGCTACTAAAACTAGAAATACTTCACGGGGCCTCAGGGTCCTGTGAGTCAGTAAGTTAGTTGATTTGTTTAAACTTTGAACTAGGTTTTTGTGATTTGCTGCCAGAGTTTTAACCAATTGGGCAATATTCCCTTTGTGTGATTCAGGTTTCTTTTCTTTTAAGGGTTAGACATTTTTAAAAATTGTTATTTTGCTTTCTAATTTAAAAATCAGTATATGCTCATTGTAAAATGATAATATTGTAGCAAAGGATTATTAGGTTGTATCCACACTTCTCGGTTATTCATTGCTGTGTAACAAATCTCACCCAAATCCAGTGGCTTGAAATAATAAGTGTTTATTATTGCCCGTGACTCTAAATGTTAGTTAGCTGGTTCTGCTGTTCTGGTCTAGGCTTAGCAGATTTAATTGAAGTTGCTTATGTGTCTGTGGTCAGCTGTTATATTAGCTGAATGCTGACTGCCAGGTGGGGGAATGGGGGTGTCCAGACTGGATTTCTCTTATTCTCCAGCAGACTAGCTTGAGGCTTGTTCTCATTGTGACTGAATAGGGCCTTAAAAGAGCAAGTGAAAGCCAGCTGAAACCTAGGTTTGTGACTGACATGCCTTTATTCCTGCTGCTGCTATTGGCCAAAGTAAGTCACGATGCCAGCCCACGTTCAAGGAGAGAAGAAACGGACTCTGCATCTCTGTAGGAGGAGTTGCAAAATCAGCTTGCAAGTAGCAGAGATATGGGAAAGTGGATAATGGATGCTAGTTTTATAATTTCTATATTACTTCATTCTCTTGAGAATAATCACTGTTAATATATTAATGTACAGCCTTCTGGATTTCTTCATAATACATATCCTCTACTCTATTTTCTGGAATATGTATGTTTCCAAATAACATATTTTTTACTTATTTTTATTTTTGCAATTGTGTTGACAGACAATTGATATGTGTATTATCCTGCAATTTACTTTTTTTTGACAATATGTCTTGGAACAAATTCTATGCCTATGCACATTAAGCTCTTCTAAGAGATTGATTGTAGATGATTTCCTTGGCTCTGACCTTCTGGGACTCTGGGATTCTGTCCTTCATTATAAATGAAATTTCCAAAATCCTCAAGCTCATATCCTCAGAGTGACAGGGGAACTGCTAGATACCCGAGTAGCTAAATAGTTGAGCCTATAATCCTGACTGAGCATATGTGTCAATTTCAAGTGTTGAGTGATTTCACCCTGGCTGGTTAGAAAATTATTTAGCATTATTATTATTAATTATAATGATAATTAAAAGACTGTTTCTGTTGAAATTCCAGTAATTTACTCTCATTAGCCCATGGAAGTGTGTGCTGATTGTTCTGGATATATTACTTGTTTTCTGGTTTGTACCAATTCAGCAAATAAGCTAAAATTAGAAGACAGAACAAGCTACTAAGAATAGGTAACCTAGTTGTAGTAAGTCAAGGTCTCACCAAATGTATTCCACAGCAATCAAGTTAATAAAGGATGGGGCTCTGGCTTCTTTCTAGCCACTTGGTTTTAATAAATCAATGAAGTCTTTGGGGCTGTGCACATTTCTTCAAAGCATGCTCTCATAGTTCTTAAGCATCTTCAGCCTGAAGACAGCTTATACTGCAGAAACTGGCTTTGGAAATCTGAAGGATTCTTTTATGTTATGATTAAGATCTTTTTGGAAATTTTAGTTAATAAATGTTAGCTAAAAAGTAATAAGGCAGTTATGGATCCTATGGTAACTAATTCGTGACTAAAATAATTACCTTTTAATCTCTCTTTTCTTTATCGTTACCAAAGTAAGCTTTGGTAATGTCATCAGTGACACTGACAATTGATCAGATCAATGTGACATTAGCTAAGAGCAGGCGGACTTCTGTATCTTCTATAAGGCAATTTTTTTTCATTCATTCATTTGTTCAATCAAAAAATATTGAGCATCTGCTGTTTGCTAATAAAACACAGTTTTTGTCCTTAAGGTCTTACATTTTTGTAGAGGGAGACTGATACAATGTGATATGAGAGTTTCATGAACAGAAGTTGATTTAGTAGTCTAAAGGAAAATTGAGAGGGCTTATAAAGGTGCCTAAAATATGACCTGAATTACGTTATAATAATATAACATCACATTTGTGTAATATTTCTATCCTTTCTAAGCACTTTATATGAATTAACTTATTTAATTCCCACAAAGGCCAGTAAGTGCCATTATTTTCTTCATTTCACAGAAAATACATATGAGGCATAGAAAGGTTAAGTACTATATTAGTCTGGGTTCTCCATGGAAACAGAATCAATAGCGTGACCCAGGGAAGAGAAGTGCTTGAGTGTGAAGGCCGTCTGGAGACAGGATTCCTTCTTTCTCATGGGACTTCAGTCTTCTTCTCTTAAAGCCTTCAACTGATTGCATGAGGACCACCTACATTATGGAGAGTAATCTGTTTTTCCCAAAGTCTACTGATTTCTCTGTTAATCACATCTAAAAAATAACCTTCACAACAAAGCATAGACTGATGTTTGACCAAAAACTGGATGCTATGACCTAGCCAACTTGATGCACAAAGTTAACCATCACAGTTCACCCTTTGCTGACTTTGTACCCACGCACATCTTCTCAAACCAGACTTACTCTCCAAATAAAGACAGTAACAGTCATACTTCTGCTTAACGTAATACAAATGTCCTGTATGCAACTGAAAATCCACAAATCCTTTCCCTTTGGGGAAATGGATGCAACGTCCTTGGGTAATATTCACTGTTCTCCTTGATATCCCGTAACTTAAATACTATGGTAAAAAGTTAACAATACTTAAATACTATACAAAGTCAATAGAGCTTATGTTGTATGACAAGGGTATAAAAGGAAGAAAACAAAGATATATGAATATGTGTATATATGTGTGTGTATGTACATCCTCTCATTCTCTAGGGCCTCTCCAGGAGAGTTCTCTTCCACCCAGCGCGCGTGCACTTGTTTGTATATACACACTATATATATATATTATATATATATATATATATATATATATATACACACACACACACACACACACACCTAGGTTGCACACACACACATTCATAATAAAATGAGGAAATATTTATAACAATTACAGGCCTCCTTTCTGTAATAAGTCAGATGATCATAGCTGGTCTTTACCTTCTTTCACTACCCCTTCGATATTCCCTTTGCCCTCAGCAAGCACCTCAGCTGATCATGATTCTATTCTTGAAGATTAGAATAGATTCATGATTCCATTAATGAAGGATCTGGGACATTAGCAGTCCTGCCTTAATTGGGTTGGTATAGTTTTCTACTGACTTTAATCACAGGGCATGGTAGTGTTAGGAGACACCCTAAGAGAGCTCCTGTTCTCCAGCCATACCCTTTCTTCCCTTCATTGTGGAATAGCAGTCCAATTTCTCCCTGTTAATCAGGATCAATCACCCCACTCGTCACAGCCACTCTCTTCTTTGCTCATTGATTCAGAGGCATGAGGAGCTGAAAGTGTCAGGGTGGCAGTCTTAAATTACAGGTCAATGAATTAATTTTTGTTTCTCCCATGGAAATATTTCTCCTTTTAGAATAAGACCTCTAGGCTGGGCGCAGTGGCTCACACCTGTAATCCCGGCACTTTGGGAGGCCGAGGCAGGCGGATCACGAGGTCAAGAGATCAAGATCAACCTGGCCAACATGGTGAAACCCCGTCTCTACTAAAAATATACAAAAATTAGCTGGGTGTGGTGGCAGACGCCTATAGTCCCAGCTACTTGGGAGGCTGAGGCAGGAGAATTGCTTGAACCCAGGAGGCAGAGATTGCAGTGAGCCAAGATTGTGCCACTGCACTCCAGCCTGGCAACAGGGCAAGACTCTGTCTTAAAAAAAAAAAAAAAAAAAAGAATAAGACCTCTAGACTAGCAGAGAATAAGATCTCAGGAACAGAAAATAAAACTTTTGGTAGTGGATCACTAGGGGTCTATGCTAGTAGACCACCCCTTGATTCCAGGACCCATGAATTCTAGCTATGGGAGAAGTAACACCATATATTGGATATTGATTCAGAGCATATACTGCCTCCTGGATCACTTTCCCCCAGACCTTCACTGTAGCTGGCACTGTAACTGAGTCTTCAAAAGACCATTTCATCATTCTATCAAGCCAACTGCTTTAGGATGGTGAGGAATATGGTAAGATCAGTGAATCCATGAGCCCCACTTCATTTGCTGTGAACTGAGTTCCTTGATCAGAAGCAGTTGTAGAATACCATGAGGGTGGATAGGCATTCTGCTAGTCTACAGATGGTAGTTCGGGCAGAAGCATTACATTTAGGGAAGGCAAATGTGTACCCAGAATAAGTGTCTATCTCAGTAAGGACAAAATACTGCTCTTTCCATGATGGAAAGGGTCCAAAGTAATCAACCTGCTACCAGGTAGCTGATTGATCATCCTGGGAAGTGCTGCCACCTTGGGGACTCAGCGGTGGTCTCTGTTGCTGGCAGAGGTTACAGTCACACAGCTAGTAAGGGAATGTGGTTCCAAAATCGTGTCTTAACAGTTATGCCCTAGCTGGCCTGTTACAGTGAGAAGTGGCCCAAAATGCAGACAAAAAATAAAGTCCCACCTCCAAAATTCCATATGTTGAAGATGGAGTACTGAATAAGATTGAGGAGACCTGACTTTGATTACAAATCAGTCAGAAACTTCTTATACTACTTGGGAAGCTTCCTTTCTCCTGTGCCTCATCTTTAAAATCATGGTCTTGATTTAAATCATGAGTCTTGAACCAGAAATACCATTTGACCCTGCAATCCCATTACTGAGTATATATCCAAAGGATTATAAATCATTCTGCTATGAAGACACATACACACGTATGTTTATCGCAGCACTGTTCACAATAGCAAATACTTGGAACCAACCCAAGTGCCCATCAATGATAGACTGGATAAAGAAAATGTGGCACATAAATACCGTGGAATACTATGCAGCCATAAAAAGGATGAGTTCATGTCCTTTGCAGGGACTTGGATGAAACTAGAAACCATCATTCTCAGCAAACTAACACAGGAACAGAAAACCAAACACCACGTTTTCACTCATAAGTGGAGTTGAAAAATGAGAACACATGGACACTGGGAGGAGAACATCACACACCGGGGACTGTTGGTGAATGGTGGGGTAGGGGAGGGATAACATTAGGAGAAATACCTAATGTAGATGATGAGTTGATGGGTGCAGCAAACCACCATAGCATGTGTATACCTATGTAATAAACTTGCACGTTCTACATATGTATCCCAGAAATTAAAGTATAATAATAACAATAACCACTAATTATAGAAAAAGAATGATTCAGTTATTAAAAGGTTCTGGCAGTGGGATTCAAAGGCCCCTGAGGGGGTAATTAGAGAGGCCAAATTCTGAGTATCTTCTTCTGGCCATCCCACTGACAGAAACTTAACTTTCATCTAGTTTCAGCTATTAGAGTTTGAAGACCTCCAGACCAGAAGATTGAGAGCTTCTTTAACATTATGGAGGAATGAGACTGAGATTTGGCCAACATTACTATATTACAAGTTCCTCTCCTTATGAGCATTCAACCTAACAACTGTTTTCAGTTACTTACGGCTTAGTGGCTTAACACAACCATGTCTTTTCTTACAATTCTGCCAGTTGACTGGGGTCTTTTGCCCCACATGGTGTTGGCTGGGATACCTCATGAAGTTACAGTCAGCTGGTGGCTGGGCTTGGCTGGGATCCTCAAGTCCTTCCCTCAGATATCCAAGATCTCAGTGCTTGCTGATGGTTAGGAAGCCTCGGTTCTTCACCTCCTTTACCTCTCATCTTCCAGGGCCTCTCCAAGAGGCCTCTCTCTCACCAGGCTAGCCTGCACTTGGGTAGCTTGGTGATCTCTTTAAGTAGCATTTCTGCCTTGTTTGATTGGTCAATGCAAATCACAGCAATCCAGTCCAAAGAGAAAAGAGATAGTAGACCCCCACCTGTTGCTGGAAGAAGCTACATGTGTGTACTATTTCATTAATTTCTGCTCAAGTCTTTGCTATTAATATTGCCTTTCTTCTATTTGCTTGGAATTAGCTTACTCTTCTTTTTCTAGTATATGAAGGTTGAAGGTTATGTTATCGATATTAAGATTTTGTTCTCTTTCAATGCAGCATTTGCAGCTATAAATTTCCCTCTAAGCACTATTTTACCTACATCCTGTGAGTTTTAATGTGTTGTGTTTTCATTGTTATTCATCACAAAGTATTTTCTAATTTCCCTTGTGATTTCTTCTTTGATCTATTGGTTATTTAGGTATGTGTTGTTTAACTTTCACATATTTGTGAATTTCCCAAATTTCTTTTTGATAATGATGTCTCATTTTATTGCATTGTAGTGCAGAATATACTTAGTATGATTTTAATCATTTTACATTTATCGAGAATTGTTTTATGGCCTGGATATGTCCTATCCTGGAGACTGTTCCATGTGTAATTGAGAAGAATGTATATTCTGCTATTGTTGGTGGAATGTTTTATAGATTTCTGTTAGATGTAGTTGGTTGATAGCATTGTTCAAGTTTTCTTTTTCCTTGTTGATCTCCTGTCTAGTTGTTCTATACATTATTGGAAGTGGAGTATTAAGGTCTCTATTATAGCTGAATTGTCTGTTTCTCCCTTCAGTTCTTTTAGTTTTACTTCTTTTATGTTGGGGCTCAATTTTAGATGAATAAGTGTTTATCTTTCTGTATGACTGGCCCTTTTGCCATTATAAAATATCCTTTTTTATCTCAGAATTTTTTATTTTTTTGAAATGGAGTCTTGCTTTGTTGCACAGGCTGGAGTGCAGTGGTATGATCTCCGCTCACTGGAACCTCTACCCCTTAAGTTCAAGTGATTCTCCTGCCTCAGCCTCCAGAGTACCTAGGATTACAGGTACCTACCGCCACACCTGGCTAATTGTTTTTTTATGTATATATTTTTAGTAGAGACAGCGTTTCACCATGTTGGTCAGGCTCAAACTTTGACCTCAAGTGATCTACCTGGTCAACCTCCTAAGGTACTGTGATTACCAGTGTGAGCCACCACACTTGGCCTCTCAAAACTTTTAATCTGAAGTTTATCTTAACACTTTTTGTTCCAAAGTGTATTTGTCTAATATTAATGAAGTTTTAAAAATGGCTGCTTTTTAAATAATATGTATTTTTCTATACTTTTACTTCCTGTGTATTGTGTCTTTGAATTTAAAGCATGTATCTTGTGAGGTATGTAGTTGGATCTTTCTTTTAAATCCATCTCTGCTTTTTAACTGGATTGCTTAATGCATTTAAATTTACTGTTATTACTGTCTAGTTAGATTTATGTCTCCCATTTTGCTTTTTATTTTCTATATGGCTCATGTATTTTTTGTTCCTCTATTCCTACTTTACTACTTTCTCTTACATTAAGTATTTTCTAATAAAACATTTTAATTCCTTTAATGATCTTTTCACTTTTTAAGTTATTTTCTTAGTAGTTGCTCTAGGGCTTACCGCATACATTTTAAACAGTCAGAATGGACTTAGAATTGTACTAACTTAATTCCAGTGAGATACACAAACACTTTGATATAGTTCTATTCTGTTTTCCCCTTTTAAGTCATTATTGTTATATTTCATATATATTATAAACTCTATATCGTAATTATTACTTTATATAATTTTATGTCTATTAAGGAAACTGAGCCTGGGCCACATAGCGAGACCTCATCTCTAAAAAAAAAAAAACAAAATCAAAAAAATTAGCCAGGCTTGGTGGTGCATGCCTGTGGTCCCAGCTACTTGGGGTACTGAGGTGGGAGGATTGCTTGAGCCCAGGGGGTTGAGGCTGTAGTGAGCCATGTTCATGCCACTGTACTCCACCCTAGGCAATAGAGCAAGATCGTGTCTCAAAAAATAAAAATCAAGCAGAGAGAAAACAGGAGAGTATATATATTTGTAAAGTTTTTAAAAAAACTATTAACCATCCTATCAGCCATTTCTCGTTCTTCTCATTTATTTCTGTGGATTAAAGTAACTGTTGGGTGTCACTCCTTTTTTCAATACAACTTTGCTCTGACCCTCCATCTTTGTGCTCTTATTTTCAAATATTCTACACTTCTATATGTTACAAGCCCACAGCAATACAACTATATATGTATGTTTTATACAAGTGCTTTGTAAATCAGTTATTATAAGAGGAGAAAGGAAAAAAAATTCATACTATTTTTTATAATAACATAATGACTTTTACCAGTGTACTTGTTTTTTATTTTGTTTTTCATGTGGATTTGAAGTAGCATCTAGGATTACTTTCTTTCAGCCTAAAGAACTTCCATGAGTATTTCCTGTAAGAGGAATTTGTGACAATCTTTGGAAAAAAATCTATCTCAAATTGTTGCAGAATTCAATAAAGCCATGCACTGGAAGCATATCTACTCTACCCACCACCAACAGATGGCATTAGAGGTTCCATCAATAGCATCATCAATGTACTTAGGATTACTTTGCTTGCAGCCATAACTATAAGTAGAGAGAATTTCAATAATGCTGAGGTATGTACAAAGCAAGCCTTCTGGGGAGAGACCCTAGGAAGGTCAGAGGAAAGGAAACTCTCAAGCATGGGCCAGGGTTGCAGAGCTGTCTCAGTGGCTCCCTTAGTTGATCTGATCCACAAAGCAGAGAAAAGGAGGCTTGCAGATCTGGCTCCTTCCTAAGACAAAGAAAATATTCCCAATTATACTGTGGCAGCTTGAAAATAGGTCATATCTACTGTCTCAGTTATTTTGCAGTGACCCTGTAATCTAAACCAGCTTCCTTGCTCTCTATTTAATTTGGAAAAATCATTAAAACAAAGCAGAACAAGAGCCCAATTAGGAAAGACCTGCTGCATAATAGATAATTACTGCTTTTCCAGAAAATGAGTATCTTTGGCTGTACCTGGATTGTGAGAGACAGTGCCAAACCCCCTGGGTCTGGGACTGTGCTGGACATCATCAACAATTTCTCACTAATGTCTCATGAAAACAATGTTGTGAGTCAGATGTTATTATCTTCTGTTTATAGAAGCAGAATCTGGAGCCCTGAGAATTTAAGTAACTGGCCCAGGTCACAAAGCTAGTATGTGGAAGAGAGTTGAAATGTGGGTCTTTGTGTCCCAGATCTCATGACAGTTGTGAGGGTCAAAACAGTAAATTTTAGATTATGAGAGCACCTTTTAGCCTTTCTGGTTTAGCCAGGACCATTTCTCTTAATCAACATCCCATCTTTCTGCCTGCACCCAGTTTATGTTCTCTGGTTCACTCTTTTTTGTGTAGACTGATGCCCTAATGTAAGTATATTCTATTGATTCAACAGTTTGCAAATTTTAGCAAAATAATGATTGCTTTATGTTCTTCTCATTGATGCAAAGGAATGCATGATGCCACACTTTTCTTCAAAATAGTAAAAGCTTAAACTAGGATTTGTTTGTGTATAAAGTTGTCTTGCAGGTTATGATACCCTGAATGCTTTCTTGAGAGCATTACAATAGAAGCCTATTGAATACTTGGTTGCTGGGTTAAAAAAAAATGCCTGTCTCGCTGTCAGGAGACTTTTGTTGCATCTCTGTTTCTACCACAAACCATTACATGACCTAGCACAAGTCATTTTGTCTTGCTGGGCATCCATTTCTCTATCTGGAAAAAGAGACGGTTGTATTTGATACTAAGTTTCCATTGCCTCAGTACTAAGACTAATTTATGGCCCCATCAGATACCTAGAGGTTGGGAGAAGAGCAACTTGATAGACCTTGGAGCTTGTTCCTTGTCCCACCATCTCTCCAGCCACAGGACACACAAGCCAATTGCCCAGACACTTGCCCATCTAACTTCTTCTTTCCCACCCAACTTGTCCATTCCCATTTGAAGCCTCATACTTTATTACTCTCTGAGTCTTTTGGTTTCTGAATTCATGGAGTCACTTGTTTGGTACCACTTTTTCCCGAAACATTAATATAATGGTGACACTTCCTGCGTTGTGTCGAGTCCCACTATATCCCCGTTATGTTCTGAATGCCTACTATAAGCACTGCTAAAACCATTTTGCATGGATAGTCTCATTTAACCCTCACAGTATGCCCTTAAGGAGGGGTACTATTGTAATCGCCATTTTAGAAATGAAGAAAATGAAGACTGGAGAAGGTAAGAGGCAGAACTAACATTAGAACTTAGGGTCTAACACCAATGTCTGTGCTGTTAGCCCTCAGGGCACTGCCCCACCCAGGACAAATGAAACACTGGAAAATCTCAGCGCCATTCACCTGGAGTGGGAGTCTTGAGGGTGAGGCTTCTCTTCCCAAACTGTGTGTCCACTTTCCAATGGGGGAGGAATGAAATGAATATTAGAAAATCACAACAATGTCCATCTAAAGGTTTTGGGTAAAACTGCTAAAAATAATTTGCGTCCATACAGGAAGTTATCAGTAGTTCATAACTAGGAACAATTTATGAAGGTAGGGGGCCAGGGCATAGAAAAGATGGCTGTGGTGTTCCCAAAGGCAGGTAAGAAGGATAGGACCTTCCCACTGAGTTGGAGGACCTGAGAATTAAGACCAACAAACAGTTCATGTGTTTGGCTGTCATGTCCCCTGTCACAGTTATAGCCAGTTAAATTATATATTCAAGCAAGTCCCTTCAAAATGGCTTCAAGGACTATTCCATGTTGGGAATTCCTGGCATTGTGGACCTCTGGTGCCCCTTTAGCCGCAAGACCTGAGAACTGCTTCATTGAGTTCAGACCCACATGAGATATTTCTCATGGAAAATACTGAGTGAGGCAACAGAGGGGAGACACTTGTCTCTTCCTACCTGCTTTCATTCTTTTGGTTCCATTTTAGGAAGAGAGAGGAGCATTACACACAGAAAACTCCAAGCCTCAGATTTTGTGCTCAGGTTGTTCATAATTAGGTCAGGAATTAACATTAATAAAAGTTGATTACAATTTTGAAGATCAAGACCAACCATAAAGCATTGATTTTTCTATTGCTATTTTGGTGATGGAAAGCAGTTTCATAGTAGAGTTCTCTGCTGACATATAATATTTCTCTGTAGATCACATATCCTGGCTTAATATCCAGATGGCAGGTTATGTGTTGTGTTCTTGAGTGAACTTGGCATACACACAACTTGAATCAAGCTGAGCAAATTCTTATGCTGCCAGGACCAATGCCCTGTTGCTGATTTACTCTTCATTTCTGCGTTGACTCTCTACCTGGGAAACATGCACATGAAGGAGATCTTTAGGCTACTTGCCAGTGCCTATTGTTCTCCAGGGACAATCTGACATTATCTTTCATATGGAAAATAGAGGCACTTTTATAGGAAAATAGAGGCACTTATTCCAGAATAAATAGCAAACAAGCAAAATTTAGATTGCACCCCTCTATGTGGTGGAAAAAAAAGCCCTAAAACATGATAAATAATAGTTCCTCCTATAGATACTTCTCAAAAAAAGAGTGAAACTATATTTTAGAATAAAGCACCTTGGGGTATAAACCTTTTTTAAGATTCTACTTTCGATAATATTTATGCAAATGATTTCATTTTTATTCCTTGTGCCAAATACAAATAATGATAGTCCATTCCTGAAGCTTAACAAAGAGCTGTTCTAATGGTGTTGTTTTGGTTTTATGGATTCATTTAGCTAGAGGCAAATGTTTACAATAGCCAAACAGGATTTTATGGATATAATTAGTGGTTAGAAAGAAACAAACATAAACATTTTTCAAAACAGAGGGGACCTAAGTGCTTCTGATAAGCAGATAGCTTGCAATGTTTTTCCCATTCTACCACAGTTGTCTACTCTGAACACTAACTATAATTTCTACAGATTCAAAGGTACTTATATTCCCAAGCAGTGATGCCAGGTAAGAGTGCCCTCAGTGGCTTGGATAGGAAGACGTGGGTCTAGGGTCAGTCTTCCTTTAGACAAAGAAAGGTGAGGTTTTTGTGTTATGATTCAAAATGTTCTGATGCTGGCATACCTGAGGCTTGGAAAAGGTCGAATGCCATCATAATATCCTTTTACTATACCTACCCGTCAATGGCTCACCAACAAGTGAAGTAAAAAGAATGTGCTTCCTAGGTAAATGCAACTTTAAGACAAATCAAGTTTTCACTTTCTGACAAGACTACTGACTATAATCCCCTAATATGTGAAAATTCTAGAGTTAACTAGGTTTTGTGAAACCCTGCCCTTCCTAAAGGGACTTATCTTCATTATCAGTTTCTGTACCTATAACTCTGTCATAAGATACTCTGGCTTTAAGTTTGGTTTCTGAGCACATAGAAGCCCCTGTGAAGTGAGGATACTCCTGGAAGGATACTTAGTTTTAATGATCCCTGCCTATGGCATTCATGGTCTGGTGTAATTCTCTTCTCTTAGGAATGATGGACCTAGTAACTTGCTTCTAAGAGATAGAAAAGGGAAAAGTGAGGGGATGTTGCTTCTAGGACTGGGTTATAAAAGTTTGTGATTTCTGTTTTGCTGTCATTCTCTCACTTTTTCTCAATTGCTTGTCCTGATGGTAGCCAGCTGCCATGTTGTCAACTGCCCTTCAGAGAAGTACACGTAGCAAGAAATGGAGGGAGTCCTTTTGCCAACACCTAGTTAGAAATTGAAACTCTAATTCTATAGCCTGTGAATATATGAAACCTGCCAAAAATCACGTCAGTGAGCTTGGAAGTAGATACTTCCCCAGCTGAGCTTTCAGATGAGTCTCCAGCCCCAGAGAGACACCTTGATTGCAGCTTAAAAGATGCTGAGACAGAGGTCCCAGTACACTGCTTCTGCATATCTGACCCAAAGAAACTCTGAGATTAAAAAATGTTTTAAACCATTGAGTTTTAGGTCTCAAAGTAAAATGGCCAACCTGAAGTAATATAATTATTAAAGCTGATTTCAATCATTATCCTGAACTTTCAATTTTGTACTTTTTATTTCTTTGTCTTCCTTTGTTATGTTCATAAAAATAAATTGCATATTTTGTTTTTTCACATAGGCATATAGCATTTGTATGAATAATTATAATCATAATTTATTTCTGTCTAAAACTGTATATACTTCTTTGGATCTTTCCTGGGTCTTTTTTCTAAAATCATATTGAATTCTTAAATATGAATGAACCCTCTTTGCAAATAAAGAAACCAAACTCATGTTAAGGGAATAATAGACTTTATAACTCATGTGTATGAACAGTCCAAGGTGGTGAATCCTGGCTTCAGCATGACTAGATGCAAGAGTTCAAATGCTATGATTTAATCTCTCTATTTCTCCACTATCCTCAATCCCTGATTTTCACACCTCTATCTCTGTATTCTGCTTTCTCTTATCCTGTCTCTATTCCCAGGACAATTCTCTTTCTCCTGTTAGCAAGATGCCACTCCAAACCTAGAAAATCTAGAGAAAAGGACAACATCTCTTTTCTCCAGAGTGGGCATTGATCTCCCTGGGGGTCTCTGATTGGCTTTGCTGGATCATGTGTCATGTTCCTTTAACCAGAATATCCAAGATATTCTGATAGGCCAGGTTGAACCACATATCTGCCCCTGAGGCAGAAGACTCCAAGTTGCCTCTTAGATAACTCAGAAAGGTCATATGGCATTGGGGAGGGGAAGAGTTCCTAAAAGGTAAAAAGAGTCCCAAGCAGCCAAAAGGTACCATAGGTACTCTAATTAGAAAGATAATTTATTAGAATGAAATTATTATTTATTGCTACGTACAAATCACCCCAAACATAATGGCACAAAACAACAATAATCATTTATTATTATCACTGGTAGTCTTCTGGGCTGAATAGGCTTAGCTAGATGATTCTCACGTGGGGTCATTAAAACAGTTGCAGTGAAATGGTGTCTGAGCTGGAGTCACCTTGAAGGCACCCTCACTCATGTATTTGGTGCCTGGACTAGGATCACTCAAACAACTGTAATTCCTTGTCTTTCTCTCTTGCTCTCTCTGTGTTCTCCCTATGTGGTGTCTCCTATAGGTAGCCAGACTTCTTACATGGTGGCTTAGGACTCCACAGGCCTATGTCCCAAGAGGAGAGAAAGCCCAGTACATTGTATGGACCTGGCCTCAGTAGTCACACAACACTACTTCTGCTGCCTTCTTTTTGTCAGAAGTAAGCCATGTTCAATGGAAGTGAAATGAGATTCCACTCTTGATGAAAAATGCATCCAAGAATTCATGGACACATTTTAAAACTATCACATTCAGATTTTAAAAACTATTTTCTTTTTTTCTAGACCAGCACATAAGTATGAATGATTCCCTGGTGAGGTCAAGATTTCACTAAGATCCCACTATGTTTGATAAAAATAAGTTGCATATTTTGTTTTTTCACATAGGCATATAGCATTTGTATAAATGATACATGCAAATAGAGGAAGGTGATAAAGTCATCAGATTCAAGGATTGAGGTTTTTAATTTCTGAACTAGAAAAAAATTTAAATTTATCTTCTTAATCATTGCTTCAAATCCCAGTGAAACGTGATTTAATACTGAGAACATATACATATGCAGATATTTGTTTGTTCGTTTGTTTATTGTCTTCAGCAATCCTCATGGTGGAGAGCAGCCAGCACACTTGCTCATTTATAAGCCACTGCATTT
This sequence comes from Cacajao melanocephalus, assembly GCA_963573385.1. Classification (NCBI taxonomy): domain Eukaryota; kingdom Metazoa; phylum Chordata; class Mammalia; order Primates; family Pitheciidae; genus Cacajao; species Cacajao melanocephalus. Next base: position 247,450 of record CAUYLG010026946.1, read on the forward strand.
CTCACTGCATGTGGAGGATTCTGGATATATTCAGGGGTCTGTTTTCTTGTGTACATCACCATTTTTATTGAGGAAAGATATTCCAAGCAGTAAAATTGCTTTCTGCGCTGTAAATTCGTGTGATCTCTTTGCATGCTACTATTTGTAATATATTTCCTAAGGGTTTCTAAACTTACAATTCTGTGTGTGTGTAAATAAATGATTTAAAATGTTTTATTTGCAAAACCAAGGGAAGTGGTCATTCTTTTGTCTGTGAAAGAAACTTTAATGATTAGCCTTATTAACTGTATTTGCAACAAACTGGGATTGTGATGTTGGGCAAGTCATGCCATCTTTATGTGCCTGAGTTTGTATGTTGGTTTACATTGGACATGGAGTTTAATGCATTCAGCTTAATGCACATATCTAAACACACAAAATTTACAACCTGAGGTTCAGCATGAAACGAACACAAAACAAAAGCCCTCCTGTATGTGTACCTTACCAAATCCCTTCTAGATGTGTCTAAACCCCACAAAATTTAAAGTGGACGTGCTCAGTCTCCCAATAATTCTCTGCTGCTTCTGGGCCACTGCCATTTGCTTTGATTCCTCTCCTGCTGATGAGATACAGGAAGAGATGAGGCGGCAAAATGGATTTTCTAATACCCTTATTTCTCTACTGGTAAGATACAGGGAAAGGAGGAGAAACAAGATGCATTTCACAATATCATTTGGGGTTACTTGCTGTGGTGGGAGTTGTAAATACAGCTAAGTCTCCTGATGTTACAGTAATTGAGCTCATAAATGCAGGCAGAGTAACAAACCAGGCTGAGTCTTAGGAAGGGAATCCTCTTAATATCTTTTATCTGTAAACAAAGTCCAAACTAGGGGAACATTGAAGGTGCTGGTCAGCAGTAAGCCGGTGATTTCAGAACCTTATTTATCTGCTGCCTAGTACATAGTAGGAGTTCAATAAATATTCATTAATTTATCTAAGTAGCAAAATGCTGTGGAAAGAGCATAACTGTTGAATGCAGACAGAGTCAAGTTCCATTCTCAGTTGTTCTTTTAACTATGACTTATGTGTGGCTTCTGTATCAATCTAGATGTAACTGGAAAAGCAGAAATCACTCAATATATTTGAAATTGAGAGGATAGAATGCAGAGAATCCATTATACAGGTAGTAGAAGTGAGGCTGAGAAGCCAACAGGAGGCATTGAGGCAACCTAAACAGAAGTAATCAGTAATGAAAGGAAGCTCATCCCATTCCTGGGGTGTGGGACAAAGAGAGGAGGTATAATTACTGAAACTCTGGTCAACTGACACGAGGTCACCAGCCAAAATAATATTGGTTGAGGTCTCTTTCTTGTTTCTTTTTTTTTTGTCAAGATCTCGCTCAGGCTGAAGTATAGTGCGGCAATTTCAGCTCACTGAAGCCTCCACCTCCTAGATTCAAGTGATTCTCCTATCTCAGCCTCCCGAGTAGCTGGGATTACAGGCACACGCCACCAGGCCTGGCTGATTTTTTTAAAAATTTTCAGTAGAGACAGGGTTTTGCCATGTTGGCCAGGCTGGTCTTGAATTCCCAGCCTCTAGTGATCCATCTGCTTCAGCCCCCCAAATTGCAGGGACTATAGGTGTGAGCCACCACGCCTGGCCTGAACTCTCATTTTTATAGTTTGTATTGTGAAAATAATAGCATAATTAAAAATATGGTTTTTTTTTCAAAGTATCTATGTCTCCATCCCAAACCTAAACCTAATAGTCTCACTTTGTTACAAATTATTGAATAAGACAAATTTAATCAGTGAACAGAAAGCCTTGTTCATGGCAGATGCTTAATAAGTTTTTCAGCAAAATAAAATTGTAATGCAAACATCTGTGGAGAAGGTAGCACATTAAATTGCCATCACCTTGGGGCAAACTATTTTATGAGATCTTTTCCTGCATATTAGGTGATAGATGGGCCTGGTACCCACTGTGGCTCCTTATGGAGAGGCACATGGAGAATTCAAAGCTACTTAAAAATATGACCAACCCAGATCTTTTGACATAATCAAATTATAAATGCCTGGCCTAAAATCTCCCATCAAGCCCAAAGATATTACCTTGTAGATAATTCCTAGCTCTAAGCTAAGCTTTGATATGGGTATCTCATATACATTTTAAAAATTCCATACAACTCTAATCCCATCTATCCCTAATAAAAGAAAGTGCATCCAGTAATACAGAGACTCAGAGTAACCATGAATTAGCAATTTGTCTTTCCCTTTTTTCACCTCACTAAGAGAATTAGGCCTTATCTTGTTTTCTCTGTAGGACAGCCTTTCTGATATTGGTTGAGATGATACTTCATTTGCTTAATCCTGATTTTCTAACAGGAATGGAGATAGACTTAAATGGAAAGAAGATATTTTTTAAAGTCCAGATAAGAATCTTCTTGTGTGCTAGAGGAGGGTGAATTATTAATTCAGCCTGGGATTTCTTTTTCCCAGAAGTACTGTCTTTCACAAGATTACTATTGGCCCCACATATCTTCCATGTCCATGATCAGACGACATTCTTTTGAATGCAAATCTGTAAGAATATAAAGGCTTCATCCAACTATGAAAAAACAATAAACTACATCTGAAAGAGAAGCTTGTTTGTTTGTTTTCTGGGAAGAAAAGAAGCTAACATTTTAGAATTACTAGAAAATTATTGGAAAACTTTTCCCTTGTTGTTGGACAGAATTACCAAGCCAGGCCTTATCTCATGGTCTTTGTGTTCCTGTCCTGGCAGGACTGCTCTTCTTCCAGCTTAATCCCTCATGTCTTTCAGGGATCACTGAGGGTCACCTCCTCAGAGAAGCCTTCCTTGACCACCTGAATGATGAAGTTCCTGCTTTCCAGAGAGTTGACCTTTCAGAAGGGGAATGACAAGCAGATTAATGTTTCATATGACAAACAAATTAAGGGTAAGGGACATCCAGAATAACCTGTTGGCTGGTCAGCTGAGGCCGCCCTCATGAGTTGACATTTGAACAAAGGGCAGGAGCTTGCTCTGTGCATTCAAAGAAAAGGAAGCCAGAGGGCCGAATTGGAGTTACCAAGAGGACAAAAGTGGAAGATGTAATTAGTCATGGTCCAGGCCATGGAAGCCATGATAAAACTTTGGATTTTGCTGAAGGAGGTGGAATGTTCTAAATAAAAGCGTAACATAGGCTAATTTCCTTGTGATCATTCTGTTGCTTTTTGGAAAATGGACTGTAAGAGATTAACGAAGGATGCAGAGAGATGAATTAGGGGCTTCTTTCTTTGGCATTTCCTTTGGCAAAGAGCTCACATACTTTGAACTCCCTTTTGGTTTCTGAACTGTGATCCACTGACTGCCACGCTCTAATTTCTGGCAAGGCTGTCATCCTTGACCCTGGGATTTATTTTCTTCCCTTGTGAATCTGGTGTTCGTGGTGTACCAGCCACAGTGCCAAGAATAAGGATAGAAACCTGGCAACCCACAGTTACTGATAAAACCAAGGTATGGCATAATCTGGAATAAGGAAAAGTTTCAAGTTTTCAGATGTGCCTATTTCAGCCAGTGATTTTTGTAGGTCTAGGAGGCTTATTTAACAGAAGAATGTTTCAAGGGGTGGAGTGGGAGAATTAGCTGCTTATTTTTTTCTTTTCCTTGCTCTTCTGCTTGTAAAAATGTTTGTGAGACACGCACATGGCCTGAACATCCGAAGGCAGATTAGCAAGGAAGAGGAAAAATCAGATTCGTGCTTTGAATCATCTGGCAAGGGCAGAGCGGTCCTGAGCTCAAAGAAGGTTCTTCTGCCTGAAATAACTCATTTTGTCAGCTCAGCTCTGTGGCAGGGAGAGATTTCAAAGCCAAGCGTGTGTCCTGGCTCTAGCTCACTTGAAGGAAACCCCTGCAGTTGATTCTAGCAGGGATACAATGCCATTGGTTCAGCTGGGGACTCCAAAGTGCCAGGGGGCAAAGTGTCCATGTGGTGTGAATATTATTTCCAGGCTCTCAGTGGCTGGCAGCCAACCCAGTAGCATCCTGTTACCATGACAACGAGGGGACCACATCGCCTGTGACATCCAGTGATGGCTGCAGGCAAAAGGACCTTGAAAAGACTATACTATAAAGCTTTCTGCTGTTGTGTGTAATTTTGAAGAGCCTGCTGTCTTGAGCCTGCATTTGAAACAGAAAATGAATTGCAGATGGACTTGCACGAGAGCTGCTCTGGAGAAAATGCCTTTGGAATCTTAGAACATTCCTGTCCCCCCTCCCTCTTTACTTGTTATCAACTGGTAATGAAATGGCTTGCATTCATCTTAGGTATCGCCTTGAACTAGAGTTGAAAGTGTCTGCAATTCTACCAGGACCAAAGCTTGGGGAGATAAGAAGATCGGTATGCCAAGACCAACAAATAAATTAAAGCTGTGTCATGGTTACTCTGTTTTCCCAACACAGCCTGGCACTCAGGTTAACATTCATTACATGGAGCCTCTCTGGGTCTTAATTCTAACTTGAACCTTAACATTCCAAGATTTAAATAACTGCCTTTTGCATTTTATTTTGCCTTGTTTCCTTGAGGGCACCAGGAATTTGCATAATGCTAGGTCAAAAGTTTTTGAAATATATGATACAGGGACATTTTGTAGACCAAGAATATCTTTATGCTGTGAAGGAAACCAAGTAGTAGCAAGACTTCACACATTGATCTAAAAACTTCACCTCTGCTAATCTATTATTATCTCCATGTCTATTCTCTTTTTGAGAGATCGGAAATGTAGCCACAACACAAAGAAGACAATAGATCTATCAGAGTGCTACATAAGCCAGGCATTGCAATGGACATCAACTTGACAGCTCCTCAGAAGAATGTGAACAGGGGCTGTCTGTAATTATGATTTATTGACTTCTGGAGTGGTGTGCACTCCAATCTGGCCAATCTGATGTGTGCATAAATACTCGACAGGAATCTCAAGCTCCTCTGTTCTCTTAGTAGCATCCATTTGCCTTTGATTTGACTCACCCTGTGTCTCAGTTTTCACTGGGAGGCTTTTGGTCATGGATGGGATGGAGCAGGGCTGCTGCCTTTACACAGTGCCAGGGCTCCCCATTCTTATTTTAGTCTATGTCATTGATTTTTAAATGGGGATGATTTTACCCCCAAGAAGACATTTCTTAATGTCTGAAGTCATTTTTTGGTTGTTATCACTGGGAGGGGGTTCCTAGCACATGTAGCGAGTGGAGGCCAGATATGCCAAACATGTTGCAATTCATAGAAGAGACCCCACCCTCCCATCTTCCTGGCCATCAATGATTATCCTTCCCCAAACGTCTATAGCGAGAGTCAGAGAAACCCTGCTTTACATAAAAGAGCTGATCTTCTATACAAATGCCCAAGAAACATGAAAAAAATGCTTAGCATCACTAATGATAAGGAAATGCAAATCAAAACCACAATGTGATACTCCCGGAAGAATTATCGTAATAAAAAAATCTAAAAAATAATTGCTGTTGGCATGGATGCAGTGAAAAGGGAACACTTCAACACTGCTGGTAGGAATGTAAATAAACTAGTACAACCACTATGGAAAACAGTGTGGAGATTCCTTAAAGAACTAAAAGTAGAACTACCATTTGATCCAGCAATCCCACTACTGAGTATCTACACAGAGGAAAAGAAGTTGTTTTACAAAAGAGATACTTGCACACGTGTGTTTATAGCAGCACAATTCACAATTGCAAAAATATGCCGAAATGCTCATCAATCAACAAGTGGACAAAGAAACTCTGATACACACACACAGACACACACACACACACACACAGACACACACACACACACACACACACAAATGGAATACTACTCAGCCATAAAAAGAAATGAATTAATGATATTTGCAGCAATCTGGATGGGATTGGAGACTATTATTCTAAGAGAAGTAACTCAGGAATGGAAAACCAAGCATTGTATGTTCTCATTTATAAGTGGGAGCTAAGCTATGAGGATGCAAAGGTGTAAGAATAATACAACAGACTTTGGGAACTTGGGGGGAAAGCATAGGAAGGGGGAGAGGGATAAAAGGCTATAAATTGGGTTCAGTGTACACTGCTCAGGTGATGGGTGCACCAAAATCTCACAGATAACTGCTAAAGAAATTAGGCATGTAGCCAAATACCACCTGTTCCCCAAAAACCTTTGGAAATAAAAAAAAAAAAGAGCTGATCTTTAACCTACCTCCACACCATTCTCCTCACCCTAGTATCCTTCAAGGTGGCCCTAAAAGAATTCAGGACAGAATTTTCTGCATGCATTTTATTTTACTTCCAGATTTTAGTAGTCTCTATCCCAGTAGGGAATACCACGTTATCGAGAGCAAATGGGCTGTGGAGTGAAATAAACTAGGATTGCTTTCTTTGGGTCTACCTAATACTAGCTGCATGGGCTTGAACCAGCAGCATAACTGCTATGAACTCAGTTTCTTTATTTGTAAATCAGGAGAGTAGTATCTGTGGTGAGGATTAGAGAAGAAAATGGATCTAAAACACAGAACACCCTGTCTGCCCCACAGTAACACTGAGTAAGTGATAGTTACACAAAGAAGCTAGGGCTAGACTTCTTTGTTTCTTTGTTTGTTTCTAATTATACTGTAAGTTCTGGGGTGCATGTGCAGAACATGAAGGTTTGTTACATAGATATACATGTGCCATGGTGGTTTGATGCACTCATCAGCTTGTCATCTACATTAGATATTTCTCCTAATGCTATCCCTCCCCTAGCCCCCCACCCCCTGATGGGCCCCAGTGTGTGATGTTCCCCTCCCTGTGTCCATGTGTTCTCATTGTTCAACTCCCACTTATGAGTGAAAACATGTAGTGTTTTGTTTTCTGTTCTTGTGTTAGGTTTCTGAGAATGATGGTTTTCAGCTTCATCCATGTCCCTGCAAAGCACATGAACTCATCCTTTTTTATGGCTGCATAGTATTTCATGATGTTTATGTGCCACATTTTCTTTATCCAGTCTATCATTGATGGGCATTTGGGTTGGTTCCAAGTATTTGCTATTGTGAACAGTGCCACAATAAACATACATGTGCATGTGTCTTTATAGTAGAATGATTTATAATCCTTTGAGTATATACCCAGTAATGGTATTCCTGGGTCAAATGGTGTTTCTAGTTCTGGAATCACCACATTGTCTTCCACAATGGTTGAAATAATGTATACTCCCACCAACAGTGTAAAAGCTTTCCTATTTCTCTACATCCTCTCCAGCATCTGTTGTTTCCTGACTTTTTAATGATCGCCATTCTAACTGGTGTGACATGGTATCTCACTGTGGTTTTTATTTGCATTTCTCTAATGACCAGTGATGATGAGCCTTTTTCCTTATATTTGTTGGCTGTATAAATGTCTTCTTTTGAGAAGTGTCTTTTCATATCCTTCACCCACTTTTTGATGGGATTGTTTTTTCTTGTAAATTTGTTTAAGTTCTTTGTAGATTCTGGATATTAGCCCTTTGTCAGATGGATAGATTGCAAAATTTTTCTCTCATTCTGTAGGTTGCCTCTTCACTCTGATGATAGTTTCTTTTGCTGTGCAGAAGCTCTTTAATTTAATTAAATCCCATTTGTCAATTTTAGCTTTTGTTGCCATTTCTTTTGGTGTTTTAGTCATGAAGGGGCTAGACTTCTTAAGCTGAACCTTTTAACAGGCACCATCAGCAAGCAACTGTACCAAGCAGAATGGGTGACTGCTGCATTTATTATTTTTATTGCAGGTAGTTGGGAAAATATATAGCAGTCTCTGTGCCAAATAAAAATCCCCTTGACCATCATCCAAACTGTGGGAAACTTGTGCTGTTTGTGGTGTATGATCTTTGATATGGAGGTATAAGAAATCAAGATAGAAAATATTTGCAACTACAAACAAAAGCAGCTAAGAGAAGAAGAAATGCCAAAGTCATAAAAAATTAAACAATCTCTTTGATTTTGTTGTAATATCATTTTGGAAAAACTCTAATTAGGAAAAAAGTGCTATCTGGGGGAGACACTGCTCTAATCTTGAGCCATTTAGCCTGATGATACTTGCCTGTACCTCCACCCCCAACCTGACTCCCCAGAAATGTTTTGGAGATGTCAGAATTTCCAAGCAAGTTTCCCTGTGTTCTAATAGGATTCTGAGAATGCCTTCAACATGGCTTATGATGGATGTTTGTGATGGAAGGCCCCTGTGGTTTTCATTTTGGACTTGACTTAATCAAAAACAATCATGCTAACAAAAGAAGGGGGGAAGGGAGTTTGCTTCTCCCAATTTTTCTATTGTGTGGCCAATTTAATGTCAGGATTTCTCAAGGGGCTTTAAAATATAAGACAGTAGGGAAACAATTTAATATAAAAATGGCAGTGTGGACTAAACCTAAGTAGAGTAAATCAAGCATGAAAAGGTAGAGCGTTTTAAGGGTATAGATTTTTGGTATGTGTGTTAAATTTTACTGCTCAATAGCCCAGTCCCACAGTGTTTGAGGTTCCATGCATGAACACAACTGCTCAGAAAAGGCTTTCAACAGACACACATCGGTGGGTACAAGAGCACCTCTCACCAGAGTCTTCAGCCAGTCTGATTTCTCTGATGGTTAAATAGGATGAGAATTTATGACAACAATGCTGGCATCTCATGCCTAGATGGAAGAAGAAACTGATTACATCATGTGAGATCCAAACTGACTGAAAATATTTCTCCCAGTCAATGAGCATACCCAAAATTCCTATGTAAATTTTTCCTTTGGGTCAAAGCACTGTAGACCCTAGTTAAAGTACAGACATGGTATTCTAACTGGGAATAGCAATGCAGTGGCTATCAACCTTGGCTGCACATTAGAATCCCCTGGAGAGTCTTGCAAAAAATATTGATGCCAGGCAATATCCACTAGGATGTATAGTTTAATTGGTGTCAGTATGTAAAAATTCTCCCACGTAATTTTCTCATCTGCAATCAGTGTTGAAAACTGTTGTAATTACAATTTCAGTTCTGGTCTTGGATATATTTTTTTCTGCTTCAAAACATCTGTGGATTCCCACAAAACTTCCTCTGTCACAGTGACTTACCTTGACATTGATTCATCAGACAGAATCTTGGGCTGGAGTAGGGATATGGAGAAACTGGAGAGAAGTGCAGGAATGACATATGTAGCTGGAACAAGTTCCATGAACAGGTTGATGTTAAAGTATTTAATGACCAACATAGCATGGGCCCTGAGCTATTAGAACAGAGGCTAATTAATGCTGAGTCTGTTTGTTGATATGCTCCTAACTTTAGAGAAGTGCAGGAATGACATACATAGCTGGAACAAGCTCCATGAGTAGGGTGACGTTAAAGTCTTTGATAACCAATATAGCATGGACCCTGAGGTATCAGAACAGAGGTTACTTAATACTTGGTCTGTTTGTTGATGTGTGCCTAACTGAGACTCTCAGTATGAAGATGGTGGCACCTGTTGATTCTTTCACACTGTGAATTTGTACTACTGCCAGCAGTCTTCCAGCAAAAACTCAAGTCAGAAGAGGAAAGAAGGTAGTTAAGAGATTTTGGGAACCAAGGGTACAGCATGTGTGACTGGTTATCTAGTTGGGGAGGGAAGGGTTAAAAATAGAGTGGTACTAGACAGAAGGCTAATAGGTTTGGGATAAAAAACCAGATGTTACCTACTTCCCAGGGTTGCCTTGGTTTAGCCATATTCTTGGGTGTCCAGATGTTTTATAAACATAGCGCCCTTTGTAAGAATTCTAGAGATGAACTATAAAAAACTTGGAGTTAAAAAAAACGATCTTCTAATGAGAACCAATGATTCTCAATAAATTCCCACAGGTCACATAATAACCAAACCATAAATTGTAAAGCCTGAGACCCAAGTGAGGGGTCACCATGATATTGTGCATCATTAAACTGGTGACCTTTTACTTGTCTCTTGGTGGCCTGGGAAGTCTGGGTTGGGACAGGCTTTCTCCTGCAGATTCAATCATTTCTGTCCCTGAGAGCCCAAGAATTTCCAGGGAAAAAAGCAGACCTTTTTTTTCAACTGTTCCTCCAACCCTATCTTGGCTTCAGGCAGCATTTTTTTTTCGTCTTGCAATCTTCCCTCTGCAATCCTGGTCTGTTTATATAAGGAAAAAGTTGAAAATGTAAGTTGGTGTATAATTGAAAGTTCATCCTTAAAAATTGGTGTGTAATTGTCCTCTGACATGGGAAATTTGCCCTGTTCCACATTAGTCAAAGATGTTCTTTGACATTAGTCCCCCTTTGACTAATTTCGAGTTGATCTGAAAAAGTGATGAGAATTGAAATGGGTATGTTCTTGCAGATATTGAGCATGTTCAAGACTTTAAGATAAGAAATCTAAAAATCAATTTATGCTATGTGCCTTCAGACACATTTCTAAGTTGTAGTGATTTATTAAAACATTTGCCAGATACCTTCTCCCCACTTTCTCTACAAATGCTTAATGGCTCATGGACAAGATTTTCTTTGACAGCAATGAAGCATTACATTGCCAAGCTGCTACTTATGTGATTTTTGAGGTCAGGAAGATATTTGATCCCACCATCACTATCACCTTCAAAGACGAGATGAGTTAATCTTCTTTCCTATCAGTTCACTAGTGAGTGAAAAACGTCCCAGTGGCGAAGATGGACTGTTAGTTAAAGGTCATTCCAGCTCTACTGTGGAACACCCTTCATTCCTGGTTCAGAATCAGTATTTAATGTTTGCACAAATGATTAACGACAGGTTTTCATATACAGCCTTGAGACTTATTCCAAGCCCTGATGAAACTGCATGCATATTCATCTTTTATTCATTTTAAAAAAATTGTTTGTTGTTGTGGATCTGCGGCAGAATGGTTTCAGGTTAATTGTACTTTCTGTCACATTACATCCTTGTCCAGTGAAAAGATCCTGTTTTGTTCTATTTGGTCACCACTCACCCATTTCATTTTCACATGCTTCACTCCCATTTATGCAAATGGTATTATTTATTATTTTATAGATTTTTTTTCTATTTTCTACTCTTTTCTCCACTAAGTACTATGCATTTAAGATGTGCAATGCCCAATAGGATGTCAACTGTGTGATACGGTGCTCTCTTCCAAATAAGTGGAAATGAAGGGGCTGGGATTGGGAGCTCCTCCCTTCTCCCAGTTGGATAGGCTGTATCCAGCCTCATGTCCCCCAAATTCTCTAGATGCTATGAGCATGAACATGCAGCTCCTTTGAATAGCCGGCACCCAAGCACAGGATATTTTGTCCCTCTTGCAAGGGCTCTCACTAGTCCTGTATAAAAGGGATAGCTTCCTCTCCTGGAGCATAGCCCATGAGACATCTAGCTACCCTCTGGCCTAAGAACACCTCACCATAGAATGCTGTGATAAAAGGCAACTGGGCATCCAATATCCTGCTGCAGCCCTTCTCCGTAGACCTGCTACTCTGCCCATTGAAGTTTCTATAAAGTGCGACAAAGCCCCACACTTAACAAAGAACTCCTGTGGGGCCATTTGTAACCCTTTGCTTCTGCCTGCTGCATAATGCTCTGTGATGTGCATCTACTGCTTACCTAATCTCCTCTCCTAGTAATGGACATCCAATTTCTTGCTCCCACAAACTGTGTACAAAGACCGTATCCCTGCCTTTGCGTGAATCTTTTTGAAATTTCCCCTGGAGTAGAAGTGCTAGGTCATAGGAAATATTTATATGTAATTTACCTGAGTAGTTCCAGATTGCTCTACTATAAAAACTTGCCTCTCTGCCCAAAGTTGATTGGCCTCAGGTGGACACTTGATCCAGGCTGAGTCAGTAGGATTCCATCTGGAAATTTAGAGTCAGGAAAGGGAGTCTGTCTAATCATTTGACTTGGGAGTCTGCAGTCTTGAGAAACGGGGGAGTGGCCTGTTTCTATCAAGCTTGCATAGAGTGACAGAGAAAGCCTTTCTACAAAGAAAGGACTGAAGTGAGCTATGATGAGAAGACAGGAGAGACCACCAACCACAGAGATGGGGAGATCTGAGACTGGATGTCTTGATTCATTCTGGCTTTCTAGTGCTTGGGTCCATCCGTACTGAACTGTTTCCTCCCTTTTGAGTTCCATAGCATGTTCTTGCACATTCCGCACTCCAAAGCAAGATTCAATAAATTTCCATTACTTGTGACCAAATGTGTTTTTTGTATTGTTTTGTTTTGTTTTGTCTTTTGTTGTACTCAGTTTAATTACGATGTTTACATGTGGTTCCCTTTGATTTTTACCTTGTTTGAAGCTTGAATTAATAAGTTTGTCTTTCTTTGAATTTGGTAAGTTTTTGGCCATTCTTCTTTCAAATATGTTTTCTGGCCCAATCTCTTTTTCTTCTCCTTCTAGGACTCCAATTAGTTACAGCTTAGATTTTAGAATATTGTCCCAGTAGGTATCCATGGCTCTATCTTTTTTTTCTTTCAATATTTTTTCTTGATTTTTTTTTTATTGTACTTTGGGCTCTGGGGTACATGTGCACATCCTACATCCTGCAGGATTGTTGCATAGGTACATACATGCCATGGTGGTTTGCTGTCTCCATCCCCCTCCGCACCCCCCCTCCCTCCCGTGGCCTAAATCAGACATTTCTCCTGGTGTTATCCCTCCCCACCCTCCCTGGCCACCGCTGTCCCTCTCCTCCTCTTCCCTCTACTCCCCCTCCTAGCCAGTGAGTGTTGTTCCCTTCCCTGTGCCCAAGTGTTCTCATTGTTTATCATCCACCTGTGAGTGAAAACATGCAGTGTTTGGTTTTCTGTTCTTGTGTCAGTTTGCTGAGAATAATGGTTTCTAGATTCATCCATGTCTCTGCAAAGGACATGAACTTGTCAATTTTTATGGCTGCAATGTATTCCATGGTGTATATGTGCCACATTTGCTTTGTCCAGTTTATCATTGATGGGCATTTGGGTTGGTTCCAGGTCCTTGCTATCGTAAACAGTGCCACAATGAACATGCTTGTCCATGTATCTTTGTAACAGAACGATTTATAATCCTTTGGGTATATACCCAGTAATGGCATTGCTGGGTCAAATGGAATTTCTATTTCTAGATCCTTGAGGAATCGCCACACTGTCTTCCATAATGGTTGAACTAATTTACACTCCCACCAACAGTGTAAAAGTGTTCCTTTTTCGTCACATCCTCTCCAGCATCTGTTGTCTCCTGATTTTTTAATGATTGCCATTCTAACTGGCATGAGATGGTATCTCAATGTGGTTTTGATTTGCCTTTCTGTAATGACCAATGATGATGAGCATTTTTCATACGTTTTTTGGCCGCATAAATGTCTTCTTTTGAAAAGTGTCTGTTCATATGTTTCGCCCACTTTTGAATGGGTTTGTTTGTTTTTTTTCTTGTAAATCTGCTTTAGTTTATTCTGGATATTAGCCCTTTGTTAGATGGGTAGATTGCAAAAACGTTTTCCCATTCTGTTGGTAGCTGGTTCACTCTAATTATTGTTTCTTTTGTAGTGCAGACACTCTTAAGTTTAATTAGATCCCATTTATCTATTTTGGCTTTTGTTGCCATTGCTTTGGTGTTTTAGTCATGAAGTCCTTGCCTGTGCCTATGTCCTGAATGGTGTTGCCTAGGTTTTCTTCTAGGGTTTTTATGTTAGTTCTTATGTTTAAATCTTTAATCCACCTGGAGTTAATTTTTGTATAAGGTGTAAGGAAGAGGTCCAGGTTCAGCTTCCTGCATATGGCCAGCCAGTTTTCCCAACACCATTTATTAAACAGGGAATCCTTTCCCCATTGCTTGTTTTTGTCAGGTTTGTCAAAGATCAGATGGTTGTAGTTGTGTGGTGTTTCTTCCAAGGCCTCTGTTCTATTCCATTGCTCTATATCTCTGTTTTGATACCTGTACCATGATGTTTTGATTATAGTAGTCTTGTAGTATAGTTTGAAGTCAGGTAGTGTGATGCCTCCAGTTTTGTTCATTTTGCTTATGATGGTCTTGGCTAATGGGGCTCTCTTTTGGTTCCATATGAAATTTAAAGTGTTTTTTTCCAGTTCTGTGAAGAAGATCAATGGTAGCTTGATGGGGATAGCATTGAATCTATAAATTACTTTGAGCAGTATGGCCATTTTCATGATAATTGATTCTTCCTAACCATGAGCATGGAATGCTTTTCCATCTGTTTGTGTCCTCTCTTATTTCCTTGATAAGTGGTTTGTAGTTCTCCTTGAAGAGATCTTTTACATCCTTTTTTAGGTGTATTCCTAGGTATTTTATTCTCTTTGTAGCAACTGTAAATGGGAGTTCGCTCATGATTTGGCTCTCTGTTTGTCTGTTGTTGGTGTATAGGAATGCTTGTGATTTTTGCGCATTGATTTTGTATCCTGAGACTTTGCCGAAGTTGCTTATCAGCTTAAGGAGGTTTTGGGCTGAGACAATGGGGTCTTTTAAACATACAATCATCTCATCTGCAAATAGGGACAATTTGACTTCTTCTTTCTTAATTGAATGCCCTTTATTTCTTTTTCTTGCCTAACTGCTCTGGCTAGAACTTCTAATACTATGTTGAATAGGAATGGTGAGAGAGGGCATCCTTGTCTAGTGCCAGTTTTTAAAGGGAATGTTTCTAGTTTTTGCCCATTCAGTATGATATTGGCTGTGGGTTTATCATAAATAGCTTTTATTATTTTGTGATACATTCCATTGATACCTAGTTTATTGATAGTTTTTAGCATAAAGGGCTGTTGAACTTTGTTGAAGGCATTCTCTGCATCTATTGAGATAATTATGTGGTTTTTGTCTTTGGTTCTGTTTATGTGGTGGATTACGTTTATAGATTTGTGTATATTGAACCAGCCTTGCATCTCCAGGATGAAGCCTACTTGATCGTGGTGGATAAGCTTTTTAATGTGCCGTTGGATTTGGTTTGCCAGTATTTTATTGAAGATTTTTGCATCGGTGTTCATCATGGATATTGGCCTGAAGTTTTCTCTTTCACCTGTGTTTCTGCCAGGTTTTGGTATCAGAATGATGTTGATCTCACAGAAAGAGTTGGGAGGATTCCCTCTTTTTGTATTGTTTGGAATAGTTTCAAAAGGAATGGTACCAGCTCCTCTTTGTATGTCTGGTAGAATTCAGCTCTGAACCTGTCTGGACCTGGACTTTTTTTGATTGGTAGGCTATTAATTGCTGCCTCAACTTCAGACCTTGTTATTGGTCTATTCAGGGTTTCAACTTCTTCCTGGCTTAGTCTTGGGAGTGTGCAAGTGTCCAGAAATTTATCCATTTCTCCCAGATTTACTGGTTTATGTGTATAGAGCTATTTGTAGTAATCTCTGATGATAGTTTGTATTTCTGAAGAATCAGTGGTGATCTCCCCTTTATCATTTTTTATTGTATCTATTTGATTCTTCTCTCTTTCCTTTTTTATTAGTCTAGCTAGCAGTCTGTCTATTTTGTTGATCTTTTCAAAAAAAACCAGCTCCTGGATTTATTGATTTTTTGAAGGTTTTTTTTTTGTGTCTCTATCTCCTTCAGTTCTGCTCTGATCTTAGTTATTTCTTATCTTCTGCTTGTTTTTCAGTTTTTTTTTGATCTTGCTCCTCTAGCTCTTTCAATTTTGACAATAGGGTGTCAATTTTAGATCTTTCGTTATTTCTCATGTGGGCATTTATTGCTATAAATTTCCTTCTAGACACTGCTTTAAATGTGTCCCATAGATTCTGGTATGTTGTGTCTTCATTCTCATTGGTTTCAAAGAACATTTTTGTTTCTTCCTTCATTTCATTGTTTATCCATCATTCAAGAGCAAGTTGTTCAGTTTCCATGTGATTGTGCAGTTTTGTGTGCTTTTTAAGATCCTGAGTTCTAATTTGATTGTGCTGTGGTCTGAGAGACTGTTATAATTTCCATTCTTTTGCATTTGTTGAGGTGTGATTTACTCCCAAATATGTGGTCAGTTTTAGAGTAAGTGTGATGTGGTGCTGAGAAGAATGTGTATTCTGTGGGTTTGGAGTGGAGTGTTCTGTAAATGTCTATTGGGTCCACTTGGTCCAGATCTGCATTCAGGTCCTGGATATACTTGTTGACTTTCTGTCTTGATCTGCCCAATATTGTCAGTGGAGTGTTAAAGTCTCCCACTATTATTGTGTGGGAGTCTAAGTCTCTTTGTAGGTCATTAAGAACTTGCTTTATGTATCTGGGCACTCCTGCCTTGGGTGCATATATATTTAGGATAGTTAGCTCTTCTTGTTGCATTGATCCTTTTACCATTATTTAATGCCCTTCTTTGTCTCTTTTGATCTTTGTTGGTTTAAAGTCCATTTTATCAGAGACTAGGATTGCTACCCCTGCTTTTTTTGCTCTGTATTTGCTTGGTAAATCTTCTTCCTCCCCTTTGTTTTGAGTCTATGTGAGTATATGTGAGATGGGTCTCCTGAATACAGTACACCCATGGGTCTTGACTTTTTATCCAGTTTGCCAGTCTATGTCTTTTGATTGGGGTGTTTAGGCCATTTACATTCAATGTTAATATTGTTATGTTTGAATTTGATCCTGCCATTTTGTTACAGGTTGGTTGTTTTGCTCATTAGTTGACACAGTTTCTTCATTGTGTCATTGTTCTTTACCATTTGGTATGTTTTTGCAGTGGCTGGTACTGGTTATTGCTTTCCATGTTTAGTACTTCCTTCAGGAGCTCTTGTAAGACAGGTTTTGTAGTGATGAAATCTCTCAGCAATTGCTTGTCTGTAAAGGATTTTATTTCTCCTTTACTTATGAAGCTTAGTCTGGCTGGATATGAAATTCTGGGTTGAAAGCTCTTTTCTTTAAGGATGTTAAATATTGGCCCCCACTCCCTTCTAGCTTGTAGGGTTTCTGCTGAGAGATCTGCTGTAAGTCTGATGGTCTTTCCTTTGTGGGTGATTCAGCCTTTCTCTCTGGCTGCCCTTAGGATTTTTTCCTTCATTTCTACCCTGGTGAATCTGATGATTATGTGCCTTGGGGTTCCTCTTCTTGAGGAGTATCTTTGTGGTGTTCTCTGTATTTCCTGGATTTGAATGTTGGCCTGCCTTGTTAGGTTGGTGAAGTTATCTTGGATAATATCCTGAAGAGTGTTTTCCAGCTTGGATTTATTCTCTCCATCACATTCAGGTACACTGATCAAGTGTAGATTAGGTCTTTTCACATAATCCCATAGTTCTTTGAGGATTTGTTCATTTGTTTTCACTCTTTTTGCTGTAATCTTGCCTTCTAGTTTTATTTCATTGACTTGATCTTCAATCTCTGATATCCTTTCTTCTGCTTGATTGATTTGGCTGTTGAAACTTGTGTATGCCTTGTGAAGTTCTCATGTTGTGTTTTTCAGCTCCATCAAGTCATTTATGTTCTTCTCTAAGCTGGGTATTCTAGTTAGCATTTCATCTTACCTTTTTTCAAGGTTCTTAGTTTTTTTTTGCATTGAGTTAGAACATGGTCTTTTAACTCAGACAAGTTTGTTATTGCCCACCTTCTGAAGCCTGCTTCTGTCAATTCATCAAACTCATTCACTGTCTCATTTTGTTCTCTTGATGGTGAGGAGTTGTGACCCCTAGGAGGAGAAGAGGTGTTCTCATCCTTTTTGCACTGGTTTCTCCCCATCTTTGTGGATTTATCTCCCTTTGATCTTTGAAGTTGGTGATTTCAGGAGGAATTTCTGAGTGAATGTCCTTTCTGTTGAGGTTGGAGCTGTATCTTTTTTGGCCTGTAGAGGCGCTGCTGGGCTGCCTTGGATTCATTCAGGCTGCTGGGTGGGTGGTCTTCCCCTGGAGTTTGTTTATGCGGATGAGATTAGCCCTGCCTTCCCAATGGCGTCTCTCCTTCTCCCAGCTTGAACTTCCGGTTAGGGTGAAACCGGTATATTGGCTGCTGCGAAGCTCTCTAGTGTGTGGGCTTCAGGTTGAGTTTTGTGTGGGTAGGGCCTGCCAGCCCTTATGACCTGTTTCCCTGTTTTCAACTCTGCCTCTTTCAGTGGGACAGGTAGTTCCGTCCCATCAGTCCAAATTTCTGCCCGGGTCCATGCCAACAACTTGCAGCACCAGGCGGGAGGTGTCGCTCAGATTTGCATCAACCACCCATGGTGCCCCTCAGTCCAGCAGGGCTCTCATGGACCGTGGGCTGTGGGAGGGATGAGGGAAGCACAGGATCGTAATCTGAGCACCAAGGCGGGGAAGTCCCTGACCCTCTGAGCTGGCTGCACATTCCAGGTGGGGATGCACCCCATCCTGTCTTGATTTGCCCTCCCTGGGCTGCTCTGCTTCAGCTTACCTTCCCTGAGCTATTTTCAGTACCCTTGGCTATATTCAGTGCCCTATCAGTCCCACTGAAACAAACCTAGCACCTAGCTTGGAATAGTGAAGTCCTCTAGCCCTCTGCATCTCATTCGCTGGGAGCTGCATTCCAGTTTTGCCTCTTGGCCATCTTGGCGCCCCCTGCAAATGAGTTTTTAACATAAAAGAGATTAATCCTACTGAAAATCAATAAGAAACCCAAATCTGATCTGAATATTTTACAAAGTTTTCTGAAACCTCTGTTCTACAGGTTTTGGGAAAGGAAGTTCTGGTTTTGATGAAAAGCTGAGTTTTATCCATTGTTTTTCTCATGAGAAGTGGGATTCTTCTGTCATTTACAGGCAGTAAATATTCATTCTTGAATTTCTATTAAAAGATTAAAAAAATAACACATACCAGAAAAATTTTTATAGGACCAAGACCCTGTACAAATTAGATACCAACTAGCAAATGTGAAGACAGCTGTTTAATGTGTGACTTTCAAGTAATGGGGTTGGCATCATGTACAGAGTGCATATATGGTGAACTGAACTTTTCCTATTTAAATATTTTGTGTCATAGTACATGCATTGCCCTTCTGCCTTTGGCCGTAAATGTTAGCATAACCTTTAACATTGTAGGCATTTCTTTAGTCAGGTGATTCTTTTCAGACATGCTGTTTCACTAGAATATTTGGATGGCTCTACTCAGATTTGGGTGGTCATTAGCTTTTCATAACATCTTTTCTTTTCATAAGGCTTGCTTAAAAAAATGTCTGATTGAGCAGTGTTGGGCCAGATATATGGGAGTAGATGCATTTAGTATCATTCAAAATGGTTGAACTCGTTTGTGACTAAGAAGTATAGGGAGGCAGTGAAAAGAAATTATTGATGGCAGGACATAAAAATATGGTTGATAAAATTGCAAGATACCTTCTTTTTCCAGGTAGCAACAACCCTAAAGGTAAATGCTGCAGTTTCTATAGTTTTATGAAGAAAATGGTTTTCCTCATTTTGTTTCACTGGGACTACCTCCTTCATCCTCCTTTATATCCTATCTGAGAGTTGTTTTATCTTCTGTGTAGTGGCTGCCCAATAATTTTATCTCTTCTTTCCTCCCATTGTATTTTTCTTGGTTCATAGCCCATCTGTTGTGAATCTCAGATAAAATGTAGTAAAAATTCAGATTTATGGCTAGGGAAAATCAGAATCAGGTGGTTTACAGTTAAACAGAAACAGATTCATAATGGCAAAAATCTAGCAAAATCACTTATGAATCTAGTATGTATCAAGGCTTCTTTATAAAAAAGAATAAGAAAGGTAAGTAAAAATGACTGGGTACTTTCATTTGGATATTTCTACATGTTGAACCATAGATCAGCAATAAAAGGTTGAGGTGAAAGGAAGGCAGTGGCCAAAGTCCTGTGAGTTTACCAAAAAGAAACTTACTTTTTTTTTTTTTTTCAGTTTATAAGCTCTTAATTTTCCCATGAAGATAAAAGCCAATTCAAAGACAGATTTTTTTTTCCACTCCCAGGAAATGCTTTTGTGTTCATATTTTTGTTACAAAGTTAAACTTTTTAATGTTATTTGAACAAATGAATGGCTGGTTTATGCCACATGTTGAAGTTTTTAACCTCGTTTAGTAATTTAAACTTTATGAATCAGAATAAGTGAATGAGGTTATTCTGGTCCTTGGCTTCCAGATTATGAGACAGCCCCTCTTCATTGGACCTGGCCTTGTATGGATACTCTCCTTCCTGTGAACAGAACTTGCCTTCTGAAATCAGAGATCCTGTAGGAGAGAATGTGGTGGTCATCTGTTGGCTGCCAAGCCTTTCTTCTTCTCTGAGAGTTGGCTTTTAAAATAGGTGGGATTTGGGGGAGTAGCTTGCTGGAACAGAGAGCTGCAAAAGTTGGCAAATGTTTTGCTTGGTCAGCAACCTAGTATTTAAAAGAAATTTGAAAATTTCAATGCATGCTCTACAGCTCCTTTTTACTAACCCCTAGCATAATTCACACATTTTTCTACCTGCCTGGCCTCTGTGGGGATTTTGTAATTCCTGGTTTAGGGTGTAGACAAATGGTAGCCCAAACTATTCATCCATCCGTCCATCCATCCATCCATCCATCCATCTATCCATCCTTCCATTAACAAAAGTTTACTTAGTGTCTTCTCTATGCTAGGCATAGTGCTACATGGTGAAGATGAAACTGCAAGCATTAAGTTATCAAGTCTCTGTTGTCCAGGAATTTAGTTTGGTCCAAAAGATAGGCATTACTCTTAGCAATTCTACTGAGTGAGTGCATAATAAGAAACAATTAGAAACATATTTAAGCCCTGTAAAGGAATGAAACTGGCTCTAGACTGGGAGAAGGAATGTGATAAAAGCTTCTTCCCAACAGAACAACTGAGCTAGGATCTCTAGAAGGAGCAGGAGTTAATGGGAGAGAGGGTGTGAAAGGACACTGTAGACTACGGATGCAGTGAACACAAGGCCATATGACACCAAGGGTTTGGCATGCCCCACAGGACAGTCAGAAGGCCAGAGCAGCTGAGCACATGGGGAATTGGCTCCATTTGAAACAGATTAGCTACATGCACAGTGGGCATCTCTGCAAGGGCCTCACAGACTGATTAGGGCCTTTCCTCATTATCCTAAGTGCCACGGGAAGTCATTGAAGGAACATCAACAGAAGGCAGTGCTATGACATGGTAGATGTTTCACAAGGGACACTACGGCTGTTAACTGGAGAATGGAGGGGAACAGAGCAAGAAGGAAGCAGTGAGACAGGAGTAGGCTGTCTCTAAGAGAGAATGGTGGCTTTGTCTAGTGTGGTGACAGGGATCTAGGACTGGTTTGGCAATCTATTGATGGAAGATAACAATAGACAGCCCTAGATGATGGTTAGGTGTATGGTGAGGGAAAGACAGGGGCAGCATCAAGAATGAAAGAATGATTCTGAGGTTTTTGGCTGTGGAATAGGAGGGATGGTAGTACATGCTGGTGCAGTAGGTTATTACGGAGGGGGAATAGCTTGCTGTATCTTAGTCTGGCAGCCTCCCTCTGTTTGTCTGTGTTTCATTTCCAAGTCAGTCTTCCCTGAGCTGCAATTTGAGAGATGATGTAGTGCAGAGATTTTGAAACATGACCAGTAGCAAAAGGAACAACATATTTTTACCAAGCACTTATGTGCTAGGCAATGAGTTAAGCATTGGGATTCCAGGAGTGAGGAAAATGAAATCACATTTCTGCCCTCTAGGAGTGTCCAGTCTAATAAGGTAGACAAACAATAAATAATTATGATGACTTTGTTAATGATTTTTGTTTCTGTGATAGGTACTATGCAAGCATGGCTAAGAAAGCTGATCTGCTCTGGTGGGAGGGGACAGGGTTAAGATATGTGCCCAAGGAAGTGCTCCCTGGAGAATTGCAGCTTAAGTGGAGACCTGAACGATTAGTTGGCAATGAGAAGAAAAACAAAACCTTCCAGAGAGAGGAAATAAACATTTTTTAAGTTCTAAAAGAATTGAAAGTATGAAATGTTTAAAGAACTGGCAGAAATGTTCTTCTTTCACCTGGTGGAAGTAGGTGATACAGGAGACAGTGACTTCTGGCAGGAGAGGAGTGGGGTATAGGCAGGTCCTGGCATATCGGTGCTCGTGGCTTCCACTTACTTAGGCATCTGAAAGCTGTCTTTTGCCTCCTTTCCCCATTCCTTAGAACTCAAAGAAGATACGAGGAACTGAATTGGGAGAGGCTTGGCACTAAGAAAGCAGAAGTTGTGAAGGGAAGGGTGAAGAGGAACTATCTGCCAGTGAGAGCAAGGAGGGTGGTCTCTGGGAAGAGCTGTTGACTCCCTATTTCCGAATCAAGTCCTGATTCATCCCTTTTATTTTTTGCAATTAGCCTCTTGGTCTGGGATAATTTTATTTGATTACCCTTTAGTTCCCATTAGTTCCTGAGCTTACTTTTTGTCCAGGGTTATAGAAAATGTGCCATATGGTAACCAGCTTCTTCAAGTCACCCACAGAAATGTTTTCTCTTGAATACTTCCCTGGTTGCCTTCTCCAGATGATGTGGCTGTCATTCTTGTCCTGGATGAGAAAGCAGATTAAGATGGTTTATAAGAAGTAAAATGTCACAGTGAAAAAGCCTCAAGACAGCATGTACCTTGCCTGTTTTCTGTTCTAACATACATTATTTGGTATAAGGATATCCTATAACTCAATTTTTTATTTAAAAAAATTTCTCTAGTCTCTTTTCTCAGCTTTAACCTTTTTGACCCACCCAGCAAAGCACTCTTTCGTTATGTTTTAAGTTCCTTCTCTGGGCTACAAGAAAAATAGGCTTTACGGAGAGCTCTGCCTCATTGAATAACTTACTTGAAAGGAAGAAAAGTGTCAGGGAGCATTTTAATCTTTCTTAATTTCTAGATACGCTAAGCTGAGCATTAATTTGAGGCATCTCTTTAGGAAGGAGATCATGGATGTCTTATCTCAATGACTTTTCTGATAATTTGAGCCATGTCCCTGTTCTGAGATTGAGAGTTTCTTCTCGGGTGATTCTGGGGACAGCATGACTGGTTATATCTTGGAGATGAAATAATCTCCCACTTGTTCAGTTTTGCTATCACAGATTTTCAAGCAATTGCTTCTCTCTGTCTGAATACAGAAAAACAAAAATAGCTTTTAGATTTGTTGTGCAACAGATTAGGCTCCCTCTATCTTTTGCCTTAGTGTGTGCGCATGCACTTGTGTGTGTGGTGGGGCGGGGTGCAGCAGAGGAAACACATTACCAGAGGAAGAGTGCACAGGACAGGGAATTTGAAATTCCAAATTAGAATCTTTTTTTTTTGACCTCTGAACTTTTATTTGCATCCTCCTCCCCAAAGGGTCCCCTGCTTCTGTTGGCTTAATGTCTCAGAACTTTGGTGTCACTGGTCTCAGACACTACTTTGCCGTCCACTATCCAGTGGGTGGTGGTCTTTTGTATAGTTTGCATTGCGTTGCTGCTGTCCAGGGCATCGCCAAGATTGAAGTCCTTGCCATCTTCCAGCAGGCAGCAGTAGGTGGCAATCTCAGCCTCCAGCTTGACCTTGATGTTCAGCAGGGCCTTGTATTCCTGGGCCTGACACTGTCCCTCTGCCTGGGTCTGTGTCAGCTCTGACTCCAGGCACAGCAGGATCCCATTGAGCTGCTCCATCTGCAGAGTGTAGTGGGTCTCCACCTCCCTCAGGCTGTTCTCCAAGCTGGCCTTGAGATGTTTCATGGAGTTCAGGTCGATCTCCAAGGACTGGACTGTATCTCTTAGCTTTGTGAGCAACATCTCAGCAGCTCCAACCTCAGTGGACTGTGTGGTGATCACTGTGGTGCTCTCCTCTGTCTGTTGAGACCAGTACTTGTCCAGCTCCTCTCTGTTCTTCCAAGTCAGCTCATCATATTGGGCCTGGATGTCTGCCATGATCTTTTCGAGGTTCTGAGATTTGGGGCATCTCCCTCCACTGTCAACCCAGAGCTGGCAATCTGGGCTTGTAGGCCTTTTACTTCCTCTTTGTAGTTCTTCATGAAGAGCAGCTCCTCCTTGAGAGTCTCGATCTTGGTTTCCAGCTGCAGCTGAGTGACATTGGTGTCATCAATGACCTCGCAGAGCCCATGGATGTTGCTCTCCGCAGACTGGCGCATGGCCAGCTCTGTCTCATACTTGACTCTAAAGTCAGCAGCAGCAAGACAGGCATTGTCGATCTGCAGAACGATGCAGGCATTGTCCACAGTATTTGCAAAGATCTGAGCCCTCAGGTCCTCGATGGTCTTGAAGTAATGGCTCTAGTCTCTGACCTGGGGTCCTTTCTTCTCCAGGTGCTCTGGGATTTTGCTCTCCAGCTTCCATTTCTCAGTCTATAGGCTCCTCACTCTGTCCAGG